>JASDAP010000054.1:209539-259539 GCA_031216635.1 Dissostichus eleginoides
TGTGGGGGGGTAGTTGTTTAGAGTCGGGGGGGTAGTTGTGTGGGGGGGTAGTTGTGTCGGGGGGTAGTTGTGTGGGGGCGTAGTTGTGTCGGGGGGTAGTTGTTTAGAGTCGGGGGGTAGTTGTGTGGGGGGGTAGTTGTGTCGGGGGGTAGTTGTGTGGGGGCGTAGTTGTGTCGGGGGGTAGTTGTTTAGAGTCGGGGGGTAGTTGTGTCGGGGGGTAGTTGTTTAGAGTCGGGGCGTAGTTGTGTGGGGGGGTAGTTGTGTGGGGGCGTAGTTGTGTCGGGGGGTAGTTATTTAGAGTCGGGGGGTAGTTGTGTGGGGGGGTAGTTGTGTGGGCGTAGTTGTGTCGGGGGGTAGTGTTTAGAGTCGGGGCGTAGTTGTGTGGGGGGTAGTTGTTTAGAGTCGGGGCGTAGTTGTGTGGGGGGGTAGTTGTGTGGGGGCGTAGTTGTGTCGGGGGGTAGTTGTTTAGAGTCGGGGCGTAGTTGTGTGGGGGGGTAGTTGTGTGGGGGCGTAGTTGTGTCGGGGGGTAGTTGTTTAGAGTCGGGGCGTAGTTGTGTCGGGGGGTAGTTGTTTAGAGTCGGGGGGTAGTTGTGTGGGGGGGTAGTTGTGTGGGGGCGTAGTTGTGTCGGGGGGTAGTTGTTTAGAGTCGGGGGGATGCTACGTCTCGAACTGAGTGAGCAGCGCCCGGACTTCGGGCGTCAGCTGCTTGGCGGCGCTGGCGGCCTCAGCGATGGCCCGGCGGTACGGACCTTTCCTCTTCCTGTCAAAGCGACACTGGAAGCTCTCCAGGAAGGGAGACAGCTGGGTGAGGGGGAGGAAGGAGGTGGTGGGGGAGCCGAACCACGACACCCTGGCCTCCTGACGGACAGCCAGCCCCGTGTCACTGCGGCGAGACACCGTGATGCTCAGTACCCTCGCTGGCCACCAGGGGAACCCAGAGATCTTCGCCCACACGATGTCGCCCAAACACAGTGAGCGCCCGTCGGGGAGGAGCACCTTCGAGACGGGCTTAGAGAACACCGGGGGGGAGGAAGAGGAGGAGGAGGAGGAGGAAGAGGTGGACGACTTACGCCTCCTCTTCATCTCACCCTCCTCTTCCTCACCCTCCACCGGGGGAGGGGGGGGCGACTTACGCCTCCTCTTCATCTCACCCTCCTCTTCCTCACCCTCCACCGGGGGAGGTGACGTGGAGGACTTACGCCTCCTCTTCATCTCACCCTCGTCTTCGTCACCCTCCACCGGGGGAGGGGACGTGGAGGACTTACGTGTCCTCTTCATCTCACCCTTCTCTTCCTCACCCTCCACCGGGGGAGGTGACGTAGAGGACTTACGCCTACTCTTCATCTCACCCTCCTCTTCGTCACCCTCCACTGGGGGAGGGGACATGGAGGACTTACGCCTCCTCTTCAGATCCCCCCCCTCATCCTCATCCTCTTCCTCACCGTCAACTGGTGTCTCATTGGCTCTAGGGGAGGAGGAGGCGGGGCAAAGCGGGTCTAACAAGGCGGGTCCAGGGGGGGGGAGGTCAAAGGTCTCTGTGGAGCTGCACTCTGAGGGGGGGTGGACCAGCGGGGGGGACACAGGGCCTCACAGAGGGGCTCCAGGGGAGGAGCTGTGCTGAAGGGAGGGGGAGTCGTGGGGGCGGGGCTTATAATGGGTTTGTGGGGGGGGGAGCGAGAGCTCAGTTTGGGGGGGGAAAGGGGGGGCTGGTTCTGGGAGGGGGGGGCACCTGGTCGTCTGTTCGATACCTTTGAGGTTTGAGCCGCATCCTGGGCGGCAGTGAGGGGGGAGTGCTCTGCAGCCGGCGGGTGAAGTGGACCCTCTGGTTCTGCAGGCAGGAGGCCCGGGTAACTGCCTTCCTGCAGGGCTGCTCCTGGTCCTGCTCCTGGTCCTTCTTCAGGTTCTGCCGGGCTTTGGAGACGTCGGCAGCCGGGCCTCTGGAGGGGGGGGCTTTCTTAGAGTTCAAACACAGGCGGCCAGAGGCTCCGCCCCTCAGGACCCGGGAGGAGGTGGGGAGGGCTGAAGACGATACCTGGATCCCTGAGGGGGGCCGTCTGTCGTTAGGGGGCCGTCTGTCGTCCCCTCTCAGCCGTTTGACCTCAGCAGAAACAGGTCCTTCAGCAGCTCTCCGCCGCCGCGACGCCTCCTCCTTCAGCTCAACGGGGCCCCTGCGGGACTCCCTGCCCCCCCCCACCACACCTTTGCACTTGTCGCAGAGCACCTGGCGGGGGCGGAGCTTAATGGCGTTCATGATGGAGGTGGGCTCCTCGCAGCGGTAGCGCCTCTTGGGACGGCGGATCTTCCGCAGCAGGGGCTGAGGTAAAGCCTGGTTGTAGGTGTCCCTGAGGAACAGAGGGGGGGGGTACGGAGCCCCCTCCTGGAACAGCGGCGGCAGTTTGGACCTTGGGGGGGGAGGGGGCGAAACCTCTTCCTGTTTGGTGGATGCTTCCACGTCAGGCAGTGACATCATCAGAGGGCGATTCCTGTCGTCTCTCCGGGGGAGCACGGTGATGGGGATCCCGTACGGTCCGAACCTGCAACAAACACAACATGAGAACCTTAAAGACTCAAAGCACACTGTGAGAACCTTAAAGACCCAGTGAAGTGTGCGCCGGTGCATGATCTGTTATGCTAATACGTATAGTAATGACCAAAATTGCCCATTGGAACCCATATCAAAGATGTTGGAATATCAACGAATTTGACGAGTTGGAATTTTCCGCTGGGAAATCCGCAGTCGACCTCCGCCTTCGTGGGCGTGGCTCGCGATCTACTGCGTGACGTCAGAAGATGGGCTCAGCCGAAGTGTTTACATTCACCACCGTTCATTTTGTCTCTGTTTCAAAGTGGAATTTACCAACGTTTTTGAGCGAGTATTTTATTGGAAAGTGTTTCGCAGTCGACTGGAAGTGATTGCCAATCGAGGAAACCTGACAATGGAGGCGACAGTGAAGAAAAAGGGAGGAAAAACACACGGGAAGCGATGCATTGCCGCTGGCTGTGGTAATGTCAATTCTGCCGAAGTGGCGATGTTTCTGTTCCAAAAGATGAAGGTGAGTGGCTGGTGTCATTGTTTCGTAGATTCGTAGATTGTTTATGAAAAATAAAGGCCACTGTGTTTGTGTTTACTAACAAGACTATCATGGCGGCGGCAGAGCTCAAGTCGAGTTTCTCCGCCTGGAGATATTCTCACTATTTCACTTTTGTCGAGCACAAAGAAAAGAACGTTTTAGTTAAATGTAAGTTGTGTCTTGGCGGGTCAAAGATCCTATCGACTGCCCAAAACAGCAATTAAAATCTGTTGAAACATCTGCAGAAACAACATGCTGGGACGAAGCTAGTAGCTAAGACCACAGACCCAGACTCATCCGACGCCACTCCACCTCCACCTAAGCAACAGCGGCTGGATTGGCACTTTGAAACATATCTTTGTGTTTGTGTTTGTATAGACCACATTGCTTAGCAGAGTTCAGTGATGCAAATGCATGTCAAGTTGATCAACAGGTTGTATTATTCTCCGATGCAATAACAGTACTGAAATGAAGGCTACAGTATAAGGGCATTAATGGGTGCCCTTTTTTAAGTAACTAAAAAGTTACTTTTCACAGTAACGCATTACTTTTTGGTGTAAGTAGTGAAGTAACTAGTAATTGTAACTAGTTACTGGTTTTCAGTAACTAGCACAACACTGCATGTGAACATGAATGTTGCATCATGCTATGAACAGATGAATGTATGATCAGGTGATGGCCAATCCTGTGTGTAGATCTACTCTAGATCTATGACAAAATATTGTCCTCAACTAAATTGACTTCCATGGCCACTTTCCTCATCTATCCTGTCCGAAAAGCTGTCAAAATCACTCATTTCTCTCGCACCAGTATCACTTTCCGAAGTCTCCGCCATGTTTACAATCACAACTGGGCCCATCTTGTGACGTCACAGCCGCTATCGTCTGCAGCAGCGGTAGGCTCAGACGGCCGTTCACGGGATGAAAAATTTGCGATGTTTATCTCGTCCCTCGCACTTCCTAAAAAATTATTTTAGCCATGAACAGGTACAATTATATGTAAGAAATGAAACTGCCATTTCCTTTTGGCGCAAAAAAATGCACTTCACTGGCACTTTAAAGACTCGAGCACAACATGAGAACCTTAAAGACTCAAACAGAGCGTGAGAACCTTAGACACTCAAACAGAGGGTGACACCAACATGTTACCACATTGAGATGAGGACATTCTATGATTGACCCACTGAAAATCTTCTATAACGGCTGAAACCCTTCATTACTTCTCAAACTATTCATTAAGTCTGAAACTCTTCATTAAGTCTCAAACTCTTCATTACGTCTCAAACCCTTCATTACTTCTCAAACTATTCATTAATTCTGAAACTCTTCATTACGTCTGAAACCCTTCATTACGTCTGAAACTATTCATTAATTCTGAAACTCTTCATTACGTCTCAAACCCTTCATTACGTCTCAAACTCTTCATTACGTCTCAAACTCTTCATTACGGCTGAAACTCTTCATTACGGCTGAAACTCTTCATTACATCTCAAACCCTTCATTACGTCTCAAACCCTTCATTACGTCTCAAAGTTTTCATTACGGCTGAAACTCTTCATTACGTCTGAAACTCTTCATTACGTCTGAAACTCTTCATTACGTCTCAAACTCTTCATTACGTCTGAAACTCTTCATTACGTCTGAAACTCTTCATTACGTCTCAAACTCTTCATTACGTCTGAAACTCTTCATTAAATCTGAAACTCTTCATTACGTCTCAAACTCTTCATTACGTCTCAAACTCTTCATTACGTCTGAAACTCTTCATTACGTCTCAAACCCTTCATTACGTCTGAAACTCTTCATTACGTCTCAAACCCTTCATTACGTCTCAAACTCTTCATTACGTCTCAAACCCTTCATTACGTCTCAAACTCTTCATTACGTCTCAAACTCTTCATTACATCTCAAACTCTTCATTACCTTCATTACGTCTCAAACTCTTCATTACGTTCATTACGTCTCAAACTCTTCATTACCTCTGAAACTCTTCATTACGTTCATTACGTCTGAAACTCTTCATTACCTTCATTACGTCTCAAACTCTTCATTACGTCTGAAACTCTTCATTACGTCTGAAACTCGTCATTACGTCTCAAACTCTTCATTACGTCTGAAACTCTTCATTACGTCTCAAACCCTTCATTACGTCTCAAACTCTTCATTACGTCTCAAACCCTTCATTACGTCTCAAACCCTTCATTACGGCTGAAACTCTTCATTACGTCTGAAACTCTTCATTACGTCTCAAACCCTTCATTACGGCTGAAACTCTTCATTACGTCTGAAACTCTTAATTACGTCTCAAACCCTTCATTACGGCTGAAACTCTTCATTACGTCTCAAACCCTTCATTACGTCTCAAACCCTTCATTACGGCTGAAACTCTTAATTACGTCTCAAACCCTTCATTACGTCTCAAACTCTTCATTACGTCTCAAACCCTTCATTACGTCTCAAACCCTTCATTACGGCTGAAACTCTTCATTACGTCTCACACTCTTCAATACGTCTCAAACCCTTCATTACGTCTCAAACCCTTCATTACGTCTGAAACTCTTCATTACGTCTGAAACTCTTCATTACGGCTAAAACCCTTCATTACGGCTGAAACGCTTCATTACGTCTGAAACTCTTAATTACGTCTCGAACCCTTCATTACGTCTCAAACCCTTCATTACGGCTGAAACTCTTCATTACGTCTCAAATTCTTCATTACGTCTCAAACTCTTCATTACGTCTGAAACTCTTCATTACGTCTCAAAGTTTTCATTACGGCTGAAACTCTTAATTACGTCTGAAACTCTTCATTACGTCTGAGACTCTTCATTACATCTGAAACTCTTCATTACGTCTCAAACCCTTCATTACATCTGAAACTCTTCATTACATCTGAAACTCTTAATTACGTCTAAAACTCTTCATTACGGCTCAAACTCTTTATTACGTTCATTACGTCTGGAACTCTTCATTACCTTCATTACGTCTGAAACTCTTCATTACCTTCATTACGCCTGAAACTCTTCATTACGTCTCAAACTCTTCATTACCTTCATTACGCCTGAAACTCTTCAATACGTCTCAAACTCTTCATTACGTCTGAAACTCTTCATTAAATCTGAAATCTTATTATAGTCTCAAACTTTCATTACGTCTGAAACTCTTCATTACGTCTCGAACCCTTCATTACGTCTGAAACTCTTCATTACGTCTGAAACTCTTCATTACGTCTCAAACCCTTCATTACGGCTGAAACCCTTCATTACGGCTCAAACTCTTCATTACGTCTCAAACCCTTCATTACGTCTCAAACCCTTCATTACGGCTGAAACTCTTCATTACGTCTCACACTCTTCATTACGTCTGAAACTCTTCATTACGTCTCAAACCCTTCATTACGTCTGAAACTTTCATTACGGCTAAAACCCTTCATTACGGCTGAAACGCATCATTACGTCTGAAACTCTTAATTACGTCTCGAACCCTTCATTACGTCTCAAACCCTTCATTACGGCTGAAACTCTTCATTACGTCTCAAACTCTTCATTACGTCTCAAACCCTTCATTACATCTGAAACTCTTCATTACGTCTGAAACTCTTCATTACCTTCATTACGTCTGAAACCCTTCATTACGCCTGAAACTCTTCATTACGCCTCAAACTCTTCATTACGTCACAAACTCTTCATTACGTCACAAACGCTTCATTACGTCTCAAACTCTTCATTACGTCACAAACTCTTCATTAGTCTCAAACTCTTCATTACATTCATTACGTCCCAAACTCTTCATTAAGTCTGAAACTTCATTACGTCTGAAAACTCTCATTACGTCTCAAACTCTTCTTACGGCTCAAAACTCTTCATTACGTCTGAAACTCTTCATTACGTCTGAAACTCGTCATTACGTCTGAAAACTCTTCATTACGTCTCAAAGTCTTCATTACGTCTGAAACTCTTCATTACGTCTGAAACCCTTCATTACGTCTGAAACTCGTCATTACGTCTCAAATCTTCATTATTCTGAAACTTCATTACGTCTCAAACTCTTCATTACAACTCAAACTCTTCATTACGTCTCAAACCATTCATTACGTCTCAAACTCTTCATTACGTCTCAAACTCTTCATTACAACTCAAACTCTTAGTTACGTCTCAAACTCTTCATTACGTCTCAAACTCTTCATTACCTTCATTACGCCTGAAACTCTCAATACGTCTCAAACCTTCATTACGTCTGAAATCTTCATAAATCTGAAACTCTTTATTACGTCTAACTCTCATTACGTCTGAAACTCTTCATTAGTCTCAAACCTTCATTACATCTGAAACTCTTCATTACGTCTGAAACTCTTCATTACCTTCATTACGTCTGAAACCCTCATTACTTCATTACGCCTGAAACTCTTCATTACGTCTCAAACTCTTCATTACGTCTCAAACCCTTCATAGTCTCAAACCCTTCATTACGGCTGAAACTCTTCATTACGTCTCACACTCTTCATTACGTCTGAAACTCTTCATTACGTCTCAAACCCTCATTACGTCTGAAACCTTCATTACGGCTAAAACCCTTCATTACGGCTGAAACGCATCATTACGTCTGAAACTCTTAATTACGTCTCGAACCCTTCATTACGTCTCAAACCCTTCATTACGGCTGAAACTCTTCATTACGTCTCACACTCTTCAACGTCTGAAACTCTTCATTACGTCAAAACCTTCATTACGTCTGAAACTCTTCATTACGGCTAAAACCCTCATTACGGCTGAAAGCATCATTACGTCTGAAACTCTTAATTACGTCTCGAACCCTTCATTACGTCTCAAACCCTTCATTACGGCTGAAACTCTTCATTACGTCTCAAACTCTTCATTACGTCTCAAACCCTTCATTACATCTGAAACTCTTCATTACGTCTGAAACTCTTCATTACCTTCATTAGTCTGAAAACCCTTCATTACCTCATACGCCTGAAACTCTTCATTACGTCTCAAACTCTTCATTACGTCACAAACTCTTCATTACGTCACAAAACTTTCATTACGTCTCAAACTCTTCATTACGTCACAAACTTTCATTACGTCTCAAACTCTTCATTACATTCATTACGTCCCAAACTCTTCATTAAGTCTGAAACTCTTCATTACGTCTGAAACTCTTCATTACGTCTCAAACTCTTCATTACGGCTCAAATTCTTCATTACGTCTGAAACTCTTCATTACGTCTGAAACTCGTCATTACGTCTGAAACTCTTCATTACGTCTCAAAGTCTTCATTACGTCTGAAACTCTTCATTACGTCTGAAACCCTTCATTACGTCTGAAACTCGTCATTACGTCTCAAACTCTTCATTACGTCTGAAACTCTTCATTACGTCTGAAACTCTTCATTACGTCTCAAACTCTTCATTACAACTCAAACTCTTCATTACGTCTCAAACCATTCATTACGTCTCAAACTCTTCATTACGTCTCAAACTCTTCATTACAACTCAAACTCTTCATTACGTCTCAAACTCTTCATTACGTCTCAAACCCTTCATTACGTCTCAAACTCTTCATTACGTCTGAAACTCTTCATTACGGCTCAAACTCTTCATTACGTCTGAAACTCTTCATTACGTCTCAAACTCTTCATTACGTCTGAAACTCTTCATTACGTCTCAAACTCTTCATTACGTCTGAAACTCGTCATTACGTCTCAAACTCTTCATTAAGTCTGAAACTCTTCATTACGTCTGAAACTCTTCATTACGTCTCAAACTCTTCATTACAACTCAAACTCTTCATTACATCTGAAACTCTTCAGTCTCAAACTCTTCATTACGTCTCAAACCCTTCATTACGTCTCAAACTCTTCATTACGTCTCAAACCCTTCATTACGTCTCAAACCCTTCATTACGGCTGAAACTCTTCATTACGTCTGAAACTCTTCATTACGTCTCAAACCCTTCATTACGGCTGAAACTCTTCATTACGTCTGAAACTCTTCATTACGTCTCAAACCCTTCATTACGGCTGAAACTCTTCATTACGTCTGAAACTCTTAATTACGTCTCAAACCCTTCATTACGTCTCAAACCCTTCATTACGGCTGAAACTCTTCATTACGTCTCAAACCCTTCATTACGTCTCAAACCCTTCATTACGGCAGAAACTCTTAATTACGTCTCAAACCCTTCATTACGTCTCAAACTCTTCATTACGTCTGAAACTCTTCATTACGTCTCAAACCCTTCATTACGTCTCAAACCCTTCATTACGGCTGAAACTCTTCATTACGTCTCACACTCTTCAATACGTCTCAAACCCTTCATTACGGCTGAAACTCTTCATTACGTCTCAAACCCTTCATTACGTCTCAAACCCTTCATTACGTCTGAAACTCTTCATTACGTCTGAAACTCTTCATTACGGCTAAAACCCTTCATTACGGCTGAAACGCTTCATTACGTCTGAAAACTCTTAATTACGTCTCGAACCCTTCATTACGTCTCAAACCTTCATTACGGCTGAAACTCTTCATTACGTCTCAAATTCTTCATTACGTCTCAAACCCTTCATTACTCTGAAACTCTTCATTACGTCTGAAACTCTTCATTACATCTCAAACTCTTCATTACGTCTCAAACTCTTCATTACGTCTGAAACTCTTCATTACGTCTCAAAGTTTTCATTACGGCTGAAACTCTTAATTACGTCTGAAACTCTTCATTACGTCTGAGACTCTTCATTACATCTGAAACTCTTCATTACGTCTCAAACCCTTCATTACATCTGAAACTCTTCATTACATCTGAAACTCTTAATTACGTCTAAAACTCTTCATTACGGCTCAAACTCTTTATTACGTTCATTACGTCTGAAACTCTTCATTACCTTCATTACGTCTGAAACTCTTCATTACCTTCATTACGCCTGAAACTCTTCATTACGTCTCAAACTCTTCATTACCTTCATTACGCCTGAAACTCTTCAATACGTCTCAAACTCTTCATTACGTCTGAAACTCTTCATTAAATCTGAAACTCTTTATTACGTCTCAAACTCTTCATTACGTCTGAAACTCTTCATTACGTCTCGAACCCTTCATTACGTCTGAAACTCTTCATTACGTCTGAAACTCTTCATTACGTCTGAAACTCTTCATTACGTCTCAAACCCTTCATTACGGCTGAAACCCTTCATTACGGCTCAAACTCTTCATTACGTCTCAAACCCTTCATTACGTCTCAAACCCTTCATTACGGCTGAAACTCTTCATTACGTCTCACACTCTTCATTACGTCTGAAACTCTTCATTACGTCTCAAACCCTTCATTACGTCTGAAACTCTTCATTACGGCTAAAACCCTTCATTACGGCTGAAACGCATCATTACGTCTGAAACTCTTAATTACGTCTCGAACCCTTCATTACGTCTCAAACCCTTCATTACGGCTGAAACTCTTCATTACGTCTCAAACTCTTCATTACGTCTCAAACCCTTCATTACATCTGAAACTCTTCATTACGTCTGAAACTCTTCATTACCTTCATTACGTCTGAAACCCTTCATTACCTTCATTACGCCTGAAACTCTTCATTACGTCTCAAACTCTTCATTACGTCACAAACTCTTCATTACGTCTCAAACTCTTCATTACGTCACAAACTCTTCATTACGTCTCAAACTCTTCATTACATTCATTACGTCCCAAACTCTTCATTAAGTCTGAAACTCTTCATTACGTCTGAAACTCTTCATTACGTCTCAAACTCTTCATTACGGCTCAAACTCTTCATTATGTCTGAAACTCTTCATTACGTCTGAAACTCGTCATTACGTCTGAAACTCTTCATTACGTCTCAAAGTCTTCATTACGTCTGAAACTCTTCATTACGTCTGAAACTCTTCATTACGTCTGAAACTCGTCATTACGTCTCAAACTCTTCATTACGTCTGAAACTCTTCATTACGTCTCAAACTCTTCATTACAACTCAAACTCTTCATTACGTCTCAAACCATTCATTACGTCTCAAACCCTTCATTACAACTCAAACTCTTCATTACGTCTCAAACTCTTCATTACGTCTCAAACCCTTCATTACGTCTCAAACTCTTCATTACGGCTCAAACTCTTCATTACGTCTGAAACTCTTCATTACGGCTCAAACTCTTCATTACGTCTGAAACTCTTCATTACGTCTGAAACTCTTCATTACGTCTCAAAGTCTTCATTACGTCTGAAACTTCATTACGTCTGAAACTCTTCATTACGTCTGAAACTCGTCATTATGTCTCAAACTCTTCATTACGTCTGAAACTCTTCATTACGTCTCAAACTCTTCATTACGTCTGAAACTCGTAATTACGTCTCAAACTCTTCATTAAGTCTGAAACTCTTCATTACGTCTGAAACTCTTCATTACGTCTCAAACTCTTCATTACAACTCAAACTCTTCATTACATCTGAAACTCTTCAGTCTCAAACTCTTCATTACGTCTGAAACTCGTCATTACGTCTCAAACTCTTCATTAAGTCTGAAACTCTTCATTACGTCTGAAACTCTTCATTACGTCTCAAACTCTTCATTACAACTCAAACTCTTCATTACATCTGAAACTCTTCAGTCTCAAACTCTTCATTACATCTGAAACTCTTCAGTCTCAAACTCTTCATTACGTCTGAAACTCTTCATTACGTCTCAAACCCTTCATTACGTCTGAAACTCTTCATTACTTCTGAAACTCTTCATTACGTCTGAAACTCTTAATTACGTCTCAAACCCTTCATTACGTCTCAAACCCTTCATTACGTCTCAAAACCCTTCATTACGGCTGAAACTCTTCATTACGGCTGAACTCTTCATTACGTCTGAAACTGTTCATTACGTCTCACACTCTTCATTACGTCTCAAACTCATTATTACGTCTGAAACTCTTCATTACGGCTGAAACTCTTCATTACGTCTCAAACTCTTAATTACGTCTCAAACTCTTCATTACGTCTCAAACCCTTCATTACGGCTGAAACTCTTCATTACGTCTCACACTCTTCATTACGTCTCAAACTCATCATTACGTCTCAAACTCTTCATTACGTCTCAAACCCTTCATTACGTCTCAAACCCTTCATTACGTCTGAAACTCTTCATTACGGCTCAAACCCTTCATTACGTCTGAAACTCTTCATTACGGCTCAAACTCTCCATTACGGCGCAAACACTTCATTACGGCTGAAAACTCTCATTACGGCTAAAACAGTTCATTACGTCTGAAACTCTTCATTACGTCTCAAACTCTTCATTACGTCTGAAACTCTTCATTACGTCTCAAACCCATCATTACATCTGAAACTCTTCATTACGTCTCAAACCCATCATTACGACTGAAACTCTTCATTACGGCTCAAACCCTTCATTACGTCTCAAACTCTTCATTACGTCTCAAACCCTTCATTACGTCTCAAACTCTTCATTACGTCTCAAACCCTTCATTACGTCTCAAACCATTCAATACGTCTCAAACCCTTCATTACGTCTGAAACTCTTCATTACGTCTCAAACTCTTCATTACGTCTCAAACCCTTCATTACGGCTGAAACTCTTCATTACATCTCAAACCTTTCATTACGTCTCAAACTCTTCATTACGTCTCAAACTCTTCATTACGTCTGAAACTCGTCATTACGTCTGAAACTCGTCATTACGGCTAAAACTCTTAATTACGGCTGAAACTCTTCATTACGGCACAAACGCTTCATTACGTCTCAAACTCTTCATTACAGCTCAAACCCTTCTATAATGGCTAAAACTCTTCGATACATCTGAAACTCTTCATTACGGCTAAAACTCTTCATTACGGCGGAAACTCTTCATTACGGCTCAAACTCTTCTATAACGGCTAAAACTCTTCATTACAGCTAAAACTCTTCATTACGTCTGAAACTCTTCATTACGGCTAAAACTCTTCATTACGGCTCAAACCCTTAATTACGTCTGAAACTCTTCATTACGGCTCAAATTCTTCATTAGGGTTAGGTGTGTGTGTGTGTGTGTGTGTGTGTGTGTGAGAGGAACTACAGCTCAGACTGAGAGAGATAACTACAGCTCAGACTGAGAGACTCTGATAACTACAGCTCAGACTGAGAGGCTCTGATAACTACAGCTCAGACTGAGAGACTCTGATAACTACAGCTCAGACTGAGAGGCTCTGATAACTACAGCTCAGACTGAGAGACTCTGATAACTACAGCTCAGACTGAGAGACTCTGATAACTACGGCTCAGACTGAGAGGCTCTGATAACTACAGCTCAGACTGAGAGACTCTGATAACTACAGCTCAGACTGAGAGACTCTGATACTACAGCTCAGACTGAGAGGCTCTGATAACTACAGCTCAGACTGAGAGGCTCTGATAACTACAGCTCAGACTGAGAGACTCTGATAACTCAGCTCAGAGGCTCTGATAACTACAGCTCAGACTGAGAGAGAAAACTACAGCTCAGACTGAGAGACTCTGATAACTACAGCTCAGAGGCTCTGATAACTACAGCTCAGACTGAGAGAGAAAACTACAGCTCAGACTGAGAGGCTCTGATTACTACAGCTCAGACTGAGAGGCCCTGATAACTACAGCTCAGACTGAGAGACTCTGGTAACTACAGCTCAGACTGAGAGACTCTGATAACTACAGCTCAGACTGAGAGAGATAACTACAGCTCAGACTGAGAGACTCTGATAACTACAGCTCAGACTGAGAGAGATAGCTCAGCTCAGACTGAGAGCTCTGATAACTACAGCTCAGACTGAGAGACTCTGATAACTACAGCTCAGACTGAGAGACTCTGATAACTACTACGGCTCAGACTGAGAGGCTCTGATAACTACAGCTCAGACAGAGAGGCTCTGATAACTATAGCTCAGACTGAGAGACTCTGATAACTACAGCTCAGACTGAGACTCTGATAACTACAGCTCAGACTGAGAGGCTCTGATAACTACAGCTCAGACTGAGAGGCTCTGATAACTACAGCTCAGACTGAGAGACTCTGATAACTACAGCTCAGAGGCTCTGATAACTACAGCTCAGACTGAGAGAGAAAACTACAGCTCAGACTGAGAGACTCTGATAACTACAGCTCAGAGGCTCTGATACTACAGCTCAGACTGAGAGAGAAAACTACAGCTCAGACTGAGAGGCTCTGATACTACAGCTCAGACTGAGAGGCCTGATAACTACAGCTCAGACTGAGAGACTCTGGTAACTACAGCTCAGACTGAGAGACTCTGATAACTACAGCTCAGACTGAGAGAGATAACTACAGCTCAGACTGAGAGACTCTGATAACTACAGCTCAGACTGAGACTCTGATAACTACAGCTCAGACTGAGAGCTCTGATACTACAGCTCAGACTGAGAGAGATAACTACAGCTCAGACTGAGAGACTCTGATAACTACAGCTCAGACTGAGAGAGATAACTACAGCTCAGACTGAGAGGCTCTGATAACTACAGCTCAGACTGAGAGGCTCTGATAACTACAGCTCAGACTGAGAGACTCTGATAACTACAGCTCAGACTGAGAGACTCTGATAACTACAGCTCAGACTGAGAGGCTCTGATAACTACAGCTCAGACTGAGAGACTCTGATAACTACAGCTCAGACTGAGAGACTCTGATAACTACAGCTCAGACTGAGAGCTCTGATAACTACAGCTCAGACTGAGAGACTCTGATAACTACAGCTCAGACTGAGAGACTCTGATAACTACGGCTCAGACTGAGAGACTCTGATAACTACAGCTCAGACTGAGAGGCTCTGATAACTATAGCTCAGACTGAGAGACTCTGATAACTACAGCTCAGACTGAGAGACTCTGATAACTACAGCTCAGAGGCTCTGATAACTACAGCTCAGACTGAGAGAGATAACTACAGCTCAGACTGAGAGACTCTGATAACTACAGCTCAGAGGCTCTGATAACTACAGCTCAGACTGAGAGAGAAAACTACAGCTCAGACTGAGAGACTCTGATAACTACAGCTCAGACTGAGAGGCCCTGATAACTACAGCTCAGACTGAGAGACTCTGGTAACTACAGCTCAGACTGAGAGGCTCTGATAACTACAGCTCAGACTGAGAGAGTAACTACAGCTCAGACTGAGAGACTCTGATAACTACAGCTCAGACTGAGAGAGATAGCTACAGCTCAGACTGAGAGCTCTGATAACTACAGCTCAGACAGAGACTCTGATAATTACAGCTCAGACTGAGAGACTCTGATAACTACGGCTCAGACTGAGAGGCTCTGATAACTACAGCTCAGACTGAGAGGCTCTGATAACTATAGCTCAGACTGAGAGACTCTGATAACTACAGCTCAGACTGAGAGACTCTGATAACTACAGCTCAGACTGAGAGGCTCTGATAACTACAGCTCAGACTGAGAGGCTCTGATAACTACAGCTCAGACTGAGAGACTCTGATAACTACAGCTCAGAGGCTCTGATAACTACAGCTCAGACTGAGAGAGAAAACTACAGCTCAGACTGAGAGACTCTGATAACTACAGCTCAGAGGCTCTGATAACTACAGCTCAGACTGAGAGAGAAAACTACAGCTCAGACTGAGAGGCTCTGATTACTACAGCTCAGACTGAGAGGCCCTGATAACTACAGCTCAGACTGAGAGACTCTGGTAACTACAGCTCAGACTGAGAGACTCTGATAACTACAGCTCAGACTGAGAGAGATAACTACAGCTCAGACTGAGAGACTCTGATAACTACAGCTCAGACTGAGAGACTCTGATAACTACAGCTCAGACTGAGAGAGATAACTACAGCTCAGACTGAGAGGCTCTGATAACTACAGCTCAGACTGAGAGAGATAACTACAGCTCAGACTGAGAGGCTCTGATAACTACAGCTCAGACTGAGAGAGATAACTACAGCTCAGACTGAGAGACTCTGATAACTACAGCTCAGACTGAGAGGCTCTGATAACTACAGCTCAGACTGAGAGACTCTGATAACTACAGCTCAGACTGAGAGGCTCTGATAACTACAGCTCAGACTGAGAGACTCTGATAACTACAGCTCAGACTGAGAGACTCTGATAACTACAGCTCAGACTGAGAGACTCTGATAACTACAGCTCAGACTGAGAGGCTCTGATAACTACAGCTCAGACTGAGAGACTCTGATAACTACGGCTCAGACTGAGAGACTCTGATAACTACGGCTCAGACTGAGAGACTCTGATAACTACGGCTCAGACTGAGAGGCTCTGATAACTACAGCTCAGACAGAGAGATAACTACAGCTCAGACTGAGAGACTCTGATAACTACAGCTCAGAGGCTCTGATAACTACAGCTCAGACTGAGAGAGAAAACTACAGCTCAGACTGAGAGACTCTGATAACTACAGCTCAGAGGCTCTGATAACTACAGCTCAGACTGAGAGGCTCTGATTACTACAGCTCAGACTGAGAGGCCCTGATAACTACAGCTCAGACTGAGAGACTCTGGTAACTACAGCTCAGACTGAGAGACTCTGATAACTACAGCTCAGACTGAGAGAGATAACTACAGCTCAGACTGAGAGACTCTGATAACTACAGCTCAGACTGAGAGACTCTGATAACTACAGCTCAGACTGAGAGAGATAACTACAGCTCAGACTGAGAGACTCTGGTAACTACAGCTCAGACTGAGAGACTCTGATAACTACAGCTCAGACTGAGAGAGATAACTACAGCTCAGACTGAGAGACTCTGATAACTACAGCTCAGACTGAGAGAGATAACAACAGCTCAGACTGAGAGGCTCTGATAACTACAGTTCAGTGAGATAAAGTACTCTGATGGTTTAGATCAGGGGTGTCCAAACTACGACCGGGGGGCCATTTTGAATCGGCCCTCAGCAAATTCACAAAGTATAATGGAGTCCGGCCCACAGATTAAACTTGTGCTTGTATTGTGCTTCTTAAATATAGATGAAAACAGAAATTACACAGTATTCATGTGTTAAGAAGCACACTTTTCAAATAAATTCTGTCAGTTAAAGTTGAAAAAAATGTCTATCAAATCTTAGTTGATAAGAAAAAAGCCCAATAACTTATTTTCATAACAAGTTTGAATTAAACCCTTCCTCTTTCCTCTCATCATAATCAATCTGAAGCTTCTGTTTTAACAACAGAAAGTAAACCCTCTGGAGAGCTGCTGTTGTTTTGAAAGCATATTCAAGTATTAAGCATCATTTACCCACATCTGATTGATTTGGCTGATGTATAACTGAACTTACGAGGCGATATACCTCACCTCAGCGGCCCAGCCCTTCTTATATTTCTCTGGCTCTCGGTGAACACAGATTGGACCCCCTGGTTTAGACAGTTCACTTTAGTCCAAGTTATCTCAGTGGGCCCCAGACGCTTTGCTCCATTTATGTAAACACATATTTCCATTTGAGGAAGGAGTGATTAGTCAAATATGCATGAATAAAAACAAAAACATGTAACTAAGTGAAATAAGGTAAGATCAACTTTTAAAACTTGAGAGCTAAAACTAGTCTCTACTGAGAGGAGGGAGACTCACAGCTATCAATGAACCAACAATAATAACAAACAACTTTCAATGTGTTTCCATATTGGATGGTGTGTTGGGCTTATGGCCATATTATTATCATCTTATGATTATTCAAATGTATACAGTTATATTTCTTTTGGGTGTTTCCATATATCTAATCTCTTTATTTTGCTCTCAAAGTGCACCAGTATGTATCTCACCTGTAAGTAATCAGAGTATCTCACCTGTAAGTAATCAGAGTATCTCACCTGTAAGTAATCAGAGTATCTCACCTGTAAGTAATCAGAGTATCTCACCTGTAAGTAATCAGAGTATCTCACCTGTAAGTAATCAGAGTATCTCACCTGTATGTAATCAGAGTATCTCACTTGTATGTAATCAGAGTATACCTGTATGTAATCAGAGTATAGCTGTATGTAATCAGAGTATACCTCTATGTAATCAGAGTATGTGATCAGAGTATAGCTGAATGTATGTAATCAGAGTATACCTGTATGTAATCAGAGTATAGCTGTATGTAATCAGAGTATACCTGTATGTAATCAGAGTATAGCTGTATGTAATCAGAGTATCTCACCTGTATGTAATCAGAGTATCTCACCTGTAAGTAATCAGAGTATAGCTGTATGAATGTAATCAGAGTATACCTGTATGTAATCAGAGTATACCTGTATAAGTAATCAGAGTATCTCACCTGTATGTAATCAGAGTATAGCTGTATGTAATCAGAGTATACCTGTATAAGTAATCAGAGTATCTCACTTGTATGTAATCAGAGTATACCTGTATAAGTAATCAGAGTATCTCACTTGTATGTAATCAGAGTATACCTGTATGTAATCAGAGTATACCTGTATGTAATCAGAGTATAGCTGTATGTAATCAGAGTATACCTGTATGTAATCAGAGTATAGCTGTATGTAATCAGAGTATACCTGTATAAGTAATCAGACTTTCTCACTTGTATGTAATCAGAGTATACCTGTATGTAATCAGAGTATACCTGTATGTAATCAGAGTATACCTGTATGTAATCAGAGTATAGCTGTATAAGTAATCAGAATATCTCGCATGATCACTAGTGACTCATATAGATATATCTTTGTTATTGTTTATATTTACCTGCGGGACACGTCCATCAGGACCCCACTGAACACCTGCTCCCCCCTCCGGAAGGACACCACCAGCGCGTCATCGATCACATGATCCAGAGAGACCCGGACCTCAGAACCAGGACTCAGATCAGCTGGACTCAGACCAGCAGGACTCAGATCAGCTGGACTCAGACCAGCAACAATCAGATCCGATGGACTCAGATCAGCAGGACTCAGACCAGCGGATAGGGGTTCCTGCTTCACTGGGGCTCTCAGAGTGTAGTCCCGGTCTCGGTCCTGATCGCGGTCCCGGTCCTGATCGCGGTCTGCGGGCTCGGCTCGGTCCGTACCGGTCTCGTTAGTTGTCGGTTCTGCCGGTTCCGTTAGCGACAGACCGGCCTCCGTACCGGGAGGGGGGGCCGGGAAGGAGAGCAGGAAGACGGCCCGGGGCTCGGAGCCTCCCCCCTGAGGGTCCGCCGGTACCGAGCAGACCCGGTCCCCCGGTACCGAGCACAGCCGGTCCTCCCGGTCTGCTCCAGGTCTCTCTCCCTCTCCCTCGCCTCTTCCCGCCTCCGGCCCGACACGCTGCCCCCCAGCCTCCATCCGGGGCTCAAGCTGCGGCCCGGGGGCCAGCAGCGGGGTCAGGCCCGGTTCTCCCGGTTCTCCCGTCAGGCCCGGTCCCGGTTCTCTCGGTAGATCCGGTCCCGGTTCTTCTTCTTCTCTTCTTGCAGCTCTTGGCTCTGCAGCCACGGCCGCCATTTTCTTCCTGTGCTGCCTAGCGGCGCCTGGTCCCGCCCCCCCACTCTCTGTCAGCTGCGCAGGCGCACTGCCGTTGGCTGGAAGGCCTGTCACTCAAGTTAAACGTTGTTCAGCGTCGTCTGTGATTGGATGGTTCTGTGAGCGTGTAATGGCGTCATCAGTGTGTTTATCTTCACAAACAGGACATGTAATAATGATATACAGAATTGAATCCGTACTACAGAATATAATATACAGTATTTAATGTGTAGTACAGAATATAACATCAGTATTTAATGTGTAGTACAGAATATAACATCAGTATTTAATGTGTAGTACAGAATATAACATCAGTATTTAATGTGTAGTACAGAATATAACATCAGTATTTAATGTGTAGTACAGAATATAACATCAGTATTTAATGTGTAGTACAGAATATAACATCAGTATTTAATGTGTAATACAGAATATAACATCAGTATTTAATGTGTAGTACAGAATATAACATCAGTATTTAATGTGTAATACAGAATATAACATCAGTATTTAATGTGTAGTACAGAATATAACATCAGTATTTAATGTGTAGTACAGAATATAACATCAGTATTTAATGTGTAATACAGAATATAACATCAGTATTTAATGTGTAATACAGAATATAACATCAGTATTTAATGTGTAGTACAGAATATAACATCAGTATTTAATGTGTAATACAGAATATAACATCAGTATTTAATGTGTAGTACAGAATATAACATCAGTATTTAATGTGTAGTACAGAATATAACATCAGTATTTAATGTGTAATACAGAATATAACATCAGTATTTAATGTGTAATACAGAATATAACATCAGTATTTAATGTGTAGTATATAACATCAGTATTTAATGTGTAGTACAGAATATAATATCAGTATTTAATGTGTAGTACAGAATATAACATCAGTATTTAATGTGTAGTACAGAATATAACATCAGTATTTAATGTGTAATACAGAATATAACCTCAGTATTTAATGTGTAATACAGAATATAATATACAGTGTTTAATGTGTAGTACAGAATATAACATCAGTATTTAATGTGTAGTACAGAATATAACATCAGTATTTAATGTGTAATACAGAATATAACATCAGTATTTAATGTGTAATACAGAATATAACATCAGTATTTAATGTGTAATACAGAATATAACATCAGTATTTAATGTGTAGTACAGAATATAATATCAGTATTTAATGTGTAGTACAGAATATAACATCAGTATTTAATGTGTAGTACAGAATATAACATCAGTATTTAATGTGTAATACAGAATATAACATCAGTATTTAATGTGTAATACAGAATATAACATCAGTATTTAATGTGTAGTACAGAATATAACATCAGTATTTAATGTGTAGTACAGAATATAATATCAGTATTTAATGTGTAGTACAGAATATAACATCAGTATTTAATGTGTAGTACAGAATATAACATCAGTATTTAATGTGTAATACAGAATATAACATCAGTATTTAATGTGTAGTACAGAATATAACATCAGTATTTAATGTGTAGTACAGAATATAACATCAGTATTTAATGTGTAGTACAGAATATAATATCAGTATTTAATGTGTAGTACAGAATATAACATCAGTATTTAATGTGTAGTACAGAATATAACATCAGTATTTAATGTGTAGTATATAACATCAGTATTTAATGTGTAGTACAGAATATAATATCAGTATTTAATGTGTAGTACAGAATATAACATCAGTATTTAATGTGTAATACAGAATATAACATCAGTATTTAATGTGTAGTACAGAATATAACATCAGTATTTAATGTGTAATACAGAATATAACATCAGTATTTAATGTGTAATACAGAATATAACATCAGTATTTAATGTGTAGTACAGAATATAACATCAGTATGTAATGTGTAATAACTTGTAGTGTTCAGATGAGTTATTGGGTTAGTATTGTATTAGAGTAGTATAGGGTTAGGTTGTGTATTATATTATAGTAGTATAGGGTTAGGTTGTGTATTATATTAGAGTAATATAGGCGTGCTGGGAATCACCAAGGTAACGGAATCAGAAATGTACCTTTGTTACAGCAGGAAAGAG
This sequence comes from Dissostichus eleginoides, assembly GCA_031216635.1. Classification (NCBI taxonomy): domain Eukaryota; kingdom Metazoa; phylum Chordata; class Actinopteri; order Perciformes; family Nototheniidae; genus Dissostichus; species Dissostichus eleginoides. The sequence goes on from JASDAP010000054.1 coordinate 231,162, forward strand.
CCAGCTTCATGTTAACTAAGAAGCAGGCATACAAAAATATTAAAGATTAAACAATTGTAAAAAATTACACAATTTACAAAAAACACATCCTTTAACAGTTGTGAGATTTAGCAGCCAGGTATATATAGCACCGTTATTAACGCCATATATATATTGCACATAGTTGGTATACATTTTATAATTCATATGAATTGTATTTGTATTGATTGTATCGTGTTACCTGTGCAGGTGGGCAGCCGGCGGGTGGTGCAGTACGGAGCCTTCATCATGCTGCTGCTGGGCTCCGTGGGGAAGTTCACCGCTCTGTTCGCTTCGCTGCCGGACCCCATCCTGGGGGGACTGTTCTGCACCCTGTTCGGTGAGGGGCACCTGTCCAGGTGTCAGTGAGGTGTTAGAGAGGTCATCATCATCGAGGTGTTAGTGAGGGTCACCTGTCCAGGTGTTAGTGAGGGTCACCTGTCCAGGTGTTAGTGAGGGTCACCTGTCCAGGTGTTAGTGAGATGTTAGAGAGGTCATCATCATCCAGGTGTTAGTGAGGTGTTAGAGAGGTCATCATCATCCAGGTGTTATTGAGGGTCACATGTCCAGGTGTTAGTGAGGGTCACCTGTCCAGGTGTTAGTGATGTCATCATCATCCAGGTGTTAGTGAGGTCATCATCATCCAGGTGTTAGTGAGGTGTTAGAGAGGTCATCATCATCCAGGTGTTAGTGAGGGTCACCTGTCCAGGTGTTAGTGAGGGTCACCTGTCCAGGTGTTAGTGATGTCATCATCATCCAGGTGTTAGTGAGGTCATCATCATCCAGGTGTTAGTGAGGTCATCATGATCCAGGTGTTAGTGAGGTCATCATGATCCAGGTGTTAGTGAGGTCATCATGATCCAGTTGTTAGTGAGGTCATCATGATCCAGGTGTTAGTGAGGTCATCATGATCCAGGTGTTAGTGAGGTCATCATGATCCAGGTGTTAGTGATGTCATCATCGTGTCTCCTCAGGTATGATCACAGCTGTCGGGCTCTCTAACCTGCAGCTGGTGGATTTGAACTCGTCCAGAAATCTTTTTGTTCTCGGGTTCTCGATGTTCTTCGGTCTGACTCTGCCAGCGTACCTGCACACACACCCCTCCTCCATCCACACAGGTGAGGGTGTGTGTGTGTGTGTGATTGTGTGTGTGTGTGTGTGCGTGTGTGTTTGTGTTAGAGACCCATAGACTATATTATTGATATTTAAACTTGTATTATACCAACTCCACCTTTGTGTGTGGTGTGTGTGGTGTGTGTGTGTGGTGTGTGGTGTGTGGTGTGTGTGTGTGTGTCAGGGGTTGCAGAGCTGGATCAGATCCTGACGGTTCTCTTATCCACAGAGATGTTCGTCGGAGGTTTTCTGGCTTTTTGTCTCGACAACACAATACCAGGTAACACACACACACCCACACAGACACACACACACACAGGCACACACACACACACAGGCACACACACACACACGCACACACACTGACACACACACACACACAGGCACACACATACACACACGCACACACACAGGCACACACACATGCACACACACAGGCACACACACACAGACACACACACACACACACACACACACACACTGACTTGTGTTTTCTTCTTCGTTGGTGCAGGGTCCCGGCAGGAGCGAGGCTTGGTTCAGGGCCGATGCTCTTCCTCCTCCCCCTCCTCCTCCTCCTCCTCCTCCTCCTCCTCCTCCTCCTCCTCCTCCTCCTCCTATGACCTTCCTCTGATGATGGACACCATCAGAAGGTCCCGCCTCCTCCGCTGGCTTCCCATCAGCCCCTCCTTCAGGGGGTTCAGAGCCGCCAGCGCCAACGAATCAGAGGGGGAGGAAGGGGAGGAGATGCAGGAAGGGGGAGAGAGGGGGGAGAAAGGAGAGATGAACCCTCCTGGTCCTGAGCAGGAGTCCAACCTCTGAGGCTCTGTTACATGAAGGCTCAGATTAACCCTGTTGAAATGTTTAAATGTTGAAATGTTTTACTGTTGAAATGTTTAAATGTTGAAATGTTTTACTGTTGAAATGTTTTACTGTTGAAATGTTTAAATGTTGAAATGTTTTACTGTTGAAATGTTTTACTGTTGAAATGTTTAAATGTTGAAATGTTTTACTGTTGAAATGTTTTACTGTTGAAATGTTTAAATGTTGAAATGTTTAAATGTTGAAATGTTTTAATGTTGAAATGTAATAAATGTTTAAATGTAAAAATGTTTAAGAAGAAGAGTGTGTAGATCTGCAGTTCAGGATTCATGATTCAAAGGTGTTATCATCAGATGCTCAGCAGCTACAGTGGAGACGCAGAGACACAGAGACACGGAGACACGGAGACACTGAGAAAGGAAATTCTCCTGACCTGAGCTCCTCCAGCAGAGCAACAAATAGAATAACATACAGAAATACAATAAAAAACAGTGCAAGAAGTCTGTATCCATGTATAGAATATGATATGCACAAGAACAATATGAAATTACATAATGTACATTAAGACAATTAAGTCTTAATCCCATAGTCCTGATAGAGCTCTATAGTCCTGATGGGGGTCTCTAAAGTCCTGATGGAGGTCTCTATAGTCCTGATATAGCTCTATAATCCTGGTGGAGGTCTCTATAGTCCTGATACAGGTCTCCATAGTCCTGATGGGGGTCTTTATAGTCCTGATAAAGGTCTCTATAGTCCTGATAGAGGTCTTTATAGTCCTGATGGGGGTCTCTATTGTCCTGATGGAGCAGTTTCATTCTCTCTGCTCTCTCTCTCTTCTTTATCTGTACTCTGGATTGACCCCTAACCCCTCTCCTTCTGTCCCTCTAACCCTTTACTAACAGAAAGAGCACCATCAGATGGCTGCACTCTGGGTAACAGACTAACCCACTCTGGGTAACCCTAACCCACCCTGGGTAACCCTAACCCACTCTGGGTAACAGACTAACCCACTCTGGGTAACCCTAACCCACCCTGGGTAACAGACTAACCCACTCTGGGTAACCCTAACCCACCCTGGGTAACCCTAACCCACTCTGGGTAACAGACTAACCCACTCTGGGTAACAGACTAACCCACTCTGGGTAACCCTAACCCACCCTGGGTAACCCTAACCCACTCTGGGTAACAGACTAACCCACTCTGGGTAACAGACTAACCCACTCTGGGTAACCCTAACCCACCCTGGGTAACAGACTAACCCACCTGGGTAACAGACTAACCCACTCTGGGTAACCCTAACCCACCCTGGGTAACCCTAACCCACTCTGGGTAACAGACTAACCCACTCTGGGTAACCCTAACCCACTCTGGGTAATGGACTAACCCACTCTGGGTAACCCTAACCCACCCTGGGTAACCCTAACCCACCCTGGGTAACAGACTAACCCACTCTGGGTAACCCTAACCCACCCTGGGTAACCCTAACCCACTCTGGGTAATGGACTAACCCACTCTGGGTAACAGACTAACCCACTCTGGGTAACCCTAACCCACTCTGGGTAATGGACTAACCCACTCTGGGTAACCCTAACCCACCCTGGGTAACCCTAACCCACTCTGGGTAACAGACTAACCCTAACATTGATTTCCTCCATGTATAAATCTACTCTGTAATTATTCCATGCCCTTTTCTCCTCTATCCCTTAACGCCTCTTCCTATACAGATGTACTTACTAACTATCTACTCTAGTCATGTTGTGACAGTTTGACTTATTTATTTAGGTTCTTTATTTACTTTTTTGGGGTGCCAGTCAGGTCTCTCTCCTGACGTTTCAGATTTTGATAGTCAGTCAGTTTGAATAAGTCTGTACTGCACAAAGGTGTATACATCTCACTGCAAACACCCAACATTGAATGACATTAGAAAAATAAGAAAGGATACAACTCAAAATGATAATCACAAATAGCAAGTGTATTTTGAATACCCCACAAACAATCAAACAATCCTTCTTCCCACAGTTCAATTTTAAATCCAGGATTAAAGAACAATTCATCTCGTTGATTTTTTATTTTCAGGATTGAATGTTCAAACCAAGGCCTAAAACCTGGCATTTCATAAGTGACTAATATATAAACCAAATGTAATATTGGACAACATACTACACCAAATGGACAGACAGATTAAAAATAAAGTCCCCTGGTTTGTCTCTAGAGTCTAACTGCCATGAGAAAAATCAGATCAATGTTCCACAATCTGCCACTAGATGTCGCTCATTGTACCAATACGGTTTATATAATAACATAACATATTATTATTATTATAGTAAAAGGGCTCGCGTTGGCAGAAACCTGATCCATACAGGCATCCCTAAATAATAACAAGTATCCATCATGTGTGGTGCTATCTGTAGTTGTCTTATTTGTTGTTGATTTCATATTGTTTTCACAGAGCTGTGGAAATGATTTCCCCCTGGGGACAATACATCTAATCTAAACTCATTTAGTATTCAATCCCACACTTGGCCATTGAGAACATCAATTTGTAACTTACCTCGTTTAAAGCACTTCTGTTTTAATACTATGGATTTAGTTGACACTATTAGCCGAGTTTCTTTTGTGCAATATCTCGCGGGCAGGTACATTGAATTAGAAGTAGAAGTAGAAGAAGAAGAAGAAGAAGAAGAAGAAGAAGAATAAGAAAAAGAAGAAAGAAGAAGAAGAAGAAGAAGAAGAAGAAGAGAAGAAGAAGAAGAAGAAGAAAGAAGAAGAAGAAGAAGAAGAAGAAGAAGAAGAAGAAGAAGAAGAAGAAGAGGTAGAAGAAGAAATAAGCTAACGCTACAAACAGGCACAACACTGTTACTCTGTTTTTACTGACATCATGTAACATTTGATTTCACCTTGCTCTATGTTTTTTAACACACTTTCAAAAACCGGAACATTTTCGGGAGTTTCAACCGGGTACCGGCCCCCGGAAACGGGGACGTTTTGGACCCCCATCCCACTGTGTTTACAGCTAAACACACACGCTTGACATGGGACATTAAAGGTCCCAAGGGCCATTTCTACTGATCATAGTTCCATTGTTGAGGTCTACAAGAATAGATTCACATTGTTCAATGTTCCAAACTCACATTGGTTTCTCATACAGCATCTCTGTAAAGTATGTGTATTCACTCTCTGTCCTACACGCCTTGTTGGAGCTCCTGCCCCCCCCCCTCCCTGTGAGCCCAGTTTGCTCTGATTGGTCGGGACGTTGCGAGGCTCGCTGCTCAGTGAGCTGGCTTACTGGTGTGGTTTCCGGGTCGGCGATACAGCGAGACAGCGCGAAACTCATCCTGAGCACACACAAACACTCACAGCCGAAATAAAAACAATAACGGCCCGTCCACACAGCGGCGTGCATTGAAGCTTCAACGCTTCTGCTCATTCACTTTGAATGGGGTGACTCCATGCCTCGCCGAACTGCACTGTGGGAGCGAAGCGTAGCTTTGCAAAAGTTGAGCAATGTTCAACTTTTGAAGCTTCGGCGGAATCGTCAGCCAATCGAATCATATGCCAGTACAAGCTCTAGCCAATCAAACCGCGTGCTTGTGTGTCCGGGGCGGGAGATTCATGTGATTGGTTGTTGGTCGAGTTTCAGCCCCCCCCTGCCGGCAAGCTTCAACGCACGCCGCTGTGTGGACGGGCCGTAAGTGTGGCTTGATATTAAGAAAAAGGTTTATAAACGCTGTGAGAATGGGTCTGCGGAGAGCATTTCTCCGCGATCCCAACTCGTCTATTACCAGCCAGGGAGCTCTATGCAAGTCAATGGGACTCCCTGTTAGTTGAAAATGTACGCTAAAGGTCCCCACCCCTCGCATGACGTCATGCGGTTCCCGGAAGAAACAAATGTAAAAAGAGAAATCTCCAACGAGGCGTTCTGGGGCAGGAGACAGGTCTTCTCTGTGTTAGAGTTTTACTCTCTACAGGGTGCACTTTGAGGGTTTGTGACTCTGCAGACCGTTTACATGCAGAACAACCTTCATAACACAAGGGGACGGGGAATAACCGGAAAAGCATGACATGGGACCTTTAAGACTACAAGCTCACTTGGGGTTGAGGCTTTCTTACACGTTGCTTGACTGCCCCACATATCAAGTGAGGGGGCAAAGAATACATCTGAGGGAGCAATGCCCCCTTTTGCCCTTGTCCTGATGGGGGTCTACGGGAAGTACTGTCTGTCTTTGTCCTCAAAACACATCTCATATTTACACCTGAAGAGGAACCAGTACTACAGGAAGTACTGGTTCCTCTATGTTGGTAGAACTGCAATAAAACACCAGAGTACGCACTTCCTGTGAAAATCACTTTAATTTCTGTGTTCATTTCACTACAAAATCATCTGTCATCAAACGTTCACAATACAAAACATCCACAAATCTGAAGAAGGAGGGGGTTGGGGGTCAGGATCCCTGTGATTGGTCAGAGCATTGGGGGGGTCAGGATCCCTGTTATTGGTCAGAGAGTTGGGGGGGTCAGGATCCGTGTGATTGGTCAGAGCATTGGGGGGGTCAGGGTCCATGTGATTGGTCAGAGAGCGTTGGGGGGTCAGGGTCCATGTGATTGGTCAGAGCATTGGGGGGGTCAGGATCCGTGTGATTGGTCAGAGCATTGGGCGGGTCAGGGTCCGTGTGATTGGTCAGAGCGTTGGGGGGATCAGGATCCGTGTGATTGGTCAGAGCATTGGGGGGGTCAGGGTCCCTGTGATTGGTCAGAGCGTTGGGGGGGGTCAGGATCGTGTGATTGGTCAGAGCGTTGGGGGGGTCAGGGTCCGTGTGATTGGTCAGAGCGTTGGGGGGGGTCAGGATCCGTGTGATTGGTCAGAGCGTTGGGGGGTTCAGGGTCCGTGTGATTGGTCAGAGCGTTGGGGGGGGTCAGGATCCGTGTGATTGGTCAGAGCGTTGGGGGGGTCAGGATCGTGTGATTGGTCAGAGCGTTGGGGGGGTCAGGGTCCGTGTGATTGGTCAGAGCGTTGGGGGGGGTCAGGATCCGTGTGATTGGTCAGAGCATTGGGGGGGGTCAGGGTCCGTGTGATTGGTCAGAGCATTGGGGGGGTCAGGGTCCGTGTGATTGGTCAGAGCGTTGGGAGTGGTCAGGATCCGTGTGATTGGTCAGAGCGTTGGGGGGGGTCAGGGTCCGTGTGATTGGTCAGAGCGTTGGGGGGGGTCAGGGTCTGTGTGATTGGTCAGTTCTTTGGGGGGGTCAGGGTCCGTGTGATTGGTCAGAGCGTTGGGGGGGTCAGGGTCCGTGTGATTGGTCAGAGCGTTGGGGGGTTCAGGGTCCGTGTGATTGGTCAGAGCATTGGAGGGGGTCAGGGTCCATGTGATTGGTCAGAGAGCGTTGAGGCCACTCCCCTCTGCCTCCTTCAGTTCTTTCAAAGCCACGCCCTCTGTTGTGGCCACGCCCTCTTTCAAAGCCACGCCCTCTTCTGGTTGGAGAGGGGCGAGGTTTGTTTCCGACCTGAACAAAAACATTTGTATAACAAGGATGCTAACACAGCTAACTCTGTTAATAAAGCTAACAGGGATATATATACGCTTTCAGAGCTAATAATGCTAACCCTGTTAAAAAAGCTAACACCGATGACCCCGTCCCAGCTAATAAGGCTAACCCTGTTAACAAAGATAACACCGATGACCCTGTCCTGGCTAATAAGGCTAACCCTGTTAACAAAGATAACACCGATGACCCTGTCCCGGCTAATAAGGCTAACCCTGTTAACAAAGATAACACCGATGACCCTGTCCCGGCTAATAAGGCTAACCCTGTTAACAAAGATAACACCGATGACCCTATCCCGGCTAATAATGCTAACAAAGGTTATACTTACAATGCTGGCACTGCTAACGCTAGCACAGCTGATTCAGCTATCTTACAGAGCGACTAATTAAGCTGCTAGCCGTTAGCTTACCCGTTCTCCTCCACGTCCTCGATGGTGTCGGGCAGCGGCTTGTTGAGCGTCTCCGGCAGGAAGCAGGCGAAGATGCTGGCTAACACCGCCGCCCCCCCGTAAACAACACTGGGCAGAGCAGGGAATACCTGGGAAATGTAGTCCATCAGAAGGGTTAGCATGAATTACGTAGGAAGGGGGAGATGTATCTGATTCCTGGACGTACTTATAAACATGGGACAAAAAACAACAACAACAACAACAATAATGATAACATCTTCAACGAGAAACCTCATCAAGGATCAGGACCGCGGGCGCCGCCATGCTGCCGACCCTCGCCATGGTGGAAACAAAGCCCATTCCTGTCTGCCTGCACACACACACACACACACACAAACACACACACACAGAGATGATGCTGTGTAATGTATGTATACTGTATATATGTATTTATATATGTACGGGGGCTCACCTGAGCACGGTGGGGTACAGCTCACCTGTGTATAGGTACACGGTGGTGAAGGAGGCCGAGGTGAAGCCTTTACCCAGACAGGCCAGCGTGGTGCGAACCGTCTGCATGTCTGTGGGGGGGAGTACACCTGTCTTTCACACCTCAGTACACTCTGTGTGTTAGTGTGTGTGGTGTGTGTGTGTGTGTGTGTGTTACCTGCAGGGACCAAGATGTTGGCAAAGATGATGAGGGCGGAGACGAACAGGCAGGTGGCCTGAGAGACGCGTCTCCCCAGGTAACTGAGCATGCCCAGAGCCACCAGCTTGGCGGGAAAATCCACGGCCCCGAAGATCAGCTGGATCTGGTAGATACTCACCTGGACAGGTGAGACAGGTGGGACGGAGACAGGTTGGACAGGTGGGACGGAGACAGGTTGGACAGGTGGGACAGGAACAGGTGGTACAGAGACAGGTGAGACAGTAGGACAGGTGAGACAGGAACAGGTGAGACAGGAGGAGGTATATTTGTTCTTTCTGATGTAATTTGATCGTATGTCTCTGTTAGTGAAAACATTCAGAGAGTAACAGGAAGTGTTAGCTTAGCTGCTGTTAGCTTACATGTAGCATCAGTGCTAATCATGTGACTCACCCCAAACTTCTGCAGGTCCATCGCCAGACCATAATACGCAAAGCTTGTGGCAAACCTGCAGGATGACATCACAGTCAGACGGGCATAACTTGATGTACATAGATATATAATTATAAAAATATATCATGTGAAATATATCATGTAGAAATATATCATGTAGAAATATATCACGTAGAAATATATCAGGTAAAAATATATCATGTAGAAATATATCATGTAGAAATATAATCTATGTAAACACACTGCTGCTATCTGACATGTGTATCTGTGTTTTCAGTTTGAATAACATAAGCTTCATATTGTTTCTCTACTCTGTCAGCTGATAGCAGAACAATAAAGTTTATTACAGCTGTGCATGTGTTAATGAAGATGTGGATGTGTTAATGAAAGTGTTAATGAAGGCCTGGATGTGTTAATGAAGGTGTTAATGAAGACGTGGATGTGTTAATGAAGGTGTTAATGAAGACGTGGATGTGTTAATGAAGGTGTTAATGAAGATGTGGATGTGTTAATGAAAGTGTTAATGAAGGCCTGGATGTGTTAATGAAGGTGTTAATGAAGACGTGGATGTGTTAATGAAGGTGTTAATGAAGGTGTGTTTATGTTAATAAAGGTTTATTGAACTCCCACCAGACGACCAGCAGGCAGATGGAGATGCGTCTCATTTGTCTCGTCCTCAGAAGGTCATACGCCGTGAAGGTCGAGCGGCTCGAGTCCATCTCCTTCTTCATGTGGGAGTGCAGGACCTGCGGGTCACACGGTGCCGAGCTCAGCGTCTCATTGGACATCACAGGTCACACAGTGCCGAGCTCAGCTTCTCATTGGACATCACAGGTAACAGGGTGCCGAGCTCAGCTTCTCATTGGACATCACAGGTCACAGGGTGCCGAGCTCAGCTTCTCATTGGACATCACAGGTCACACATTGCCGAGCTCAGCTTATCATTGGACATCACAGGTCACAGGGTGCCGAGCTCAGCTTCTCATTGGACATCACAGGTCACACAGTGCCGAGCTCAGCTTCTCATTGGACAGCAGACATCTCTAAATGTATGACGGACAGTTGACAGCTTACCTCCAGCGTTAACGTGTCCTCAATGTCTTTCTTCCCGTTGACTCGAGCGACTCGGTGCAGAGACTTCAGAGCGTCTTCAGAACGACGATTCAGAACCAACCAGCGGGCCGACTCCGAGAACCACCTGACCAATCAGAGAGCAGAGCCACCTGAGCAATCAGAGAGCAGAACCTCCTGAGCAATCAGACAGCAGAACCACCTGACCAATCAGAGAGCAGAACCTCCAGAGCAATCGGAGAGCAGAACCACCTGACCAATCAGAGAGCAGAACCACCTGACCAATCAGAGAGCAGAACCACCTGAGCAATCAGAGAGCAGAACCTCCTGAGCAATCAGAGAGCAGAACCACCTGACCAATCAGAGAGCAGAACCTCCAGAGGAATCAGAGAGCAGAACCACCTGACCAATCAGAGAGCAGAACCACCTGACCAATCAGAGAGCAGAACCACCTGAGCAATCAGAGAGCAGAACCTCCTGACCAATCAGAGAGCAGAACAACCTGACCAATCAGAGAGCATAACCTCCAGACCAATCAGAGAGCAGAACCTCCAGACCAATCAGAGAGCAGAACCTCCTGATGCTTTTACTTTGAAAGGCACTGACCAGGAGTAGGAGAAGAACAGGAACTGTGGCAGAGGCTTTTATTTTGAAAGGCACTGACCAAGCGTACGAGAAGAACAGGAACTGGGGCAGAGGCTTTTATTTTGAAAGGCACTGGCCAGCTGTAGGAGAAGAACAGGAACTGGGGCAGCGGCTTTTATTTTGAAAGGTACTGACCAGGCGTAGTAGAAGAACCGGAACTGGGGCAGAGGCTTTTATTGTGAAAGGCACTGGCCAGCTGTAGGAGAAGAACAGGAACTGTGGCAGAGGCTTTTATTTTGAAAGGCACTGACCAAGCGTACGAGAAGAACAGGAACTGGGGCAGAGGCTTTTATTTTGAAAGGCACTGGCCAGCTGTAGGAGAAGAACAGGAACTGGGGCAACGGCTTTTATTTTGAAATGCACTGGCCAGCTGTAGGAGAAGAACAGGAACTGGGGCAGACCCAGATAGCAATTACCTTTGGGCCGGATCCGCACGAAAGCCTTTAGATCCATTTGTAGCTCACACACGTTTTTTGACTGTGGGCCAGATCCGCACCAGATAGAGCTTTCAGCCTAAACATTCCATTTGCAAGCAGTGCAGTATTTTTGCTGGTTTACAGATTTGGCCCAGATCCGTTTTCCACCACTCAAACAAAAGCCCCCAGAGGATGTTTAAAGGCGGTACTCTGATTTGGCCCAACTCCGTAATACGTATTTGAACCGCAAGCGCCAGAAATAATTGGAATGGAACAAATCAAAAATAATATGGGGTGTAATGTCTTCATATATTTCTTTGATTATTGAATTGAAACATTAAAATAAAATAAAATATAACATTGAAAACTAAAAACTTAACACAAAAATAGTCTCCTACAGTAATGTGGCATTGTACGATTGAATTAAAGCCAATGTTCGCCGGCGGCAAATTCACTCAAGAATGATCAACTCAAGTAAGTAGCCAACATTTTTGTTCTAATTTTGTATTTGTGGTTGGTATTATATATGTATTATATGTGTATGTATGCGTCGATTGATACACAAGTGACTCAAAATGCTGAACTTTTTTGTCAAAACTCTGTTAGTTGATCATAGTTTAGATAAGCTAACGTTAGCGTTAGCCAGTGGATAGGATAGCCGAGCAAGTTACAGCCTTGAAGAGTTAATATTAATTTAACGGTGGAACAATGATGAGTATGTCAAGTAAAAAAAAAAGCAGGATTAATGTATAACTTTAATATTGAACTTTTATTCGAATAGTGACGTTAATGTGAGTGGAGGCATTGTGCTTTTAAAGGCGGGCTCAGATGGCAGGAGAGTGGTTTGCTGAAGACTCAATTCGGCATTAAACTTGGCAACACACAAAAATAAGTTTAACTTGTAGTAAACTTAGACGTCGATATAAATGACTTATGCGAGTATGTTTCCATCCCCACATGCGTATTAAATCTTACGTTTCAATTTGATATTTTAATTTCAAGTATTTGCTTTTTACTGATCTTGGTGGGCATAAGTTAGCCTGAATGATTCACAACATTAGTTAGTAAATCTTACTTAAAATTAATTTAATTAATTAATTATGATAAATGTGAACCATTGACCAGACATTTTAAGCCACTTATACGCTTCTTGATTCGTGTGTTGCTCGTTCACCAAAGTTAATCTTCCTGCCCTGTGAAGCCGCCTTTTCTGTGTCATGGAGTCATCGATTTACTTCAGCTTTAAGATTCGCTGTCATGTGTGTGCTTATACATAGAAAATGTATTAATTTGTTGCATTTAATTGTATTTGTTGTTGTCGTCATAACGTTAGTTCACAGTTTGGGAAGTCATAGCGATATAAATGTGTTTATTACATGGCTTAGTTGAATACTCGATTCTGATTGGTCAATTCAGAACACGTGACACGTTGTTAATCCAGAACAGACAGACCGCTGTCAAGGATTTATTGACCGTTGTTAAGGACGCTTACAATGAAGTTCGGTCGATTTAACTGTATACAGTTTGGCCGAAAAGCAAACTGCATGCAGAATCTAGATCCAGATCTAGATCCCTCCGCTTCGCGTCGGGCTCCTGATCAGCCTGTCGGGTGTTCTTTTCCCCATAATGACCGCGTCGCTGCACATTATCCCTTACGTATATAATTTCCCCACTAGATGTCCTTTGGTTCCACGGAACTTTTTGGAGGCTAAATGTTACAGTGTTGCTTAGATACAGCATGAAAACAGAAATAATCAAGGACAAGACAGATGGAACTTTTGTTCTAACTTTATCTAGAAACTTGTTTTTTTTGTTTTAACAACTTTTTTTTCAATTTGTTACTTTTTGTATAGAAGTTTTGTGGAGTCGTTTTCACCGAAGAGAACACAGTGAATTTGGTGGCATCGAACTGGTACGTCGATGGCAAATGCTGGTGGCTAAATTATGCTACTGATGACAAGATTAGCAAGGCCATCAGGCGATTCGAGGAGCCGGGCCCTGGGTGGAGGTCATACAGTGCTCGTTTGATTTTTGAAAGAGGTAAAAAAAAAAAAAAAAATTCAGATGTTCACCAGGGATGATTAAGATTTTGGGTGATAACTGTCATGTTCTTTCATCAAACTAGATGACTTCATTGAAGCAACACAAAAATTAAAGGAGTATTTGAATAATGGCACTGCTGGTCTCCAGTCTGAAGCGGAGGACCAGCCCCGAAAACGAAAACGGAGGGAAAAAAAGTATGCACACAATAGTTACAGTTATTGGTTATAATAGAACTATTGTTTCTTGTCACTCAAATATTACATGTGTTTTGACTAGATACCCAACCTACGAATCAGACACTGACTCTGAGCCGGTGGCCCAAAAAACGAGGGGTGTTATTCCGCAAAATGCGGCGACGTTACCCTTCATCCCACCACCCTGCTTCAGTAAGTCTAACTATGATGAGTCCACTATTGGTGGCACTCCAGTTTTTTTTTATTAGTTTCATTGCCGTATGTTGATATATTTTCATACGTTCTATTAGCTGTAAATTCTCAGGACCACCAACGACCACCACCACAACAACCCTGCATCTGTAAGTTTACCTTTCATGGCTCCTTTAATGGTGGCCGTTCATGGCTCCACACACACTCACGTTTCGTTTCTATATGTTGATATGTTTCTATATGTTCCATTAGCTGCCAATTCTCAGGACCAACAACACCTAAACGACATCAGCTGGAACACAAGGCGTCTGGGGTCTGTGGGTGAGACATTAACTGGTAAGAAGTTTCAGCCTAATGTAACAGGTTCATAAATGTATGTATAAAATATATATAAAGATGTGTGTGTGTGTATGCACCCACACACACACTTATATGCCAGATTATTAGGTACATCTAGGGAAAGCTAATGCAGTCTATTACAACAGTCCTGCAATAAATACCCCTTCCTGATTTTTGTTGAAAGAGTTTAAGAGAGATGGCGATTCAACTGTATGTTATTGCTGTTGATGTATTTATCTTATACACTTATATATGTTGATTACTTTGTGCTGTGCCACTGCAAGTCCTGTTCCTGCCTATTGCCAACACTGCCTCTCTTTTTCTCGCTTTCCGTTGATGTCCACCATCTATTAGGCAATGGCATTTTCACAGTTACTCCACCTGAAAGACATCCACCATTTATGAGTCCAGATTTCAGTTACCCTGAATTGTCCACATTAAATGGTGAGTTTTTAGTGCAAATACATATCCTGAAGTGTACATGGAACTATTCTAATACATAATTCTCAATTTTAGGCCCACACACTACCAAAATCAATGGCATCATGAAGTATGTCGACCAGTATACAGTGGGGAAAAAAAGTATTTAATGCATAATTTTGTTTCAGTAAACATATTTCCAATGCGGTTATTCATAGGAAATTTTGACAAGACATTGGTATTTACTCAGGATTTCTTGAGTTAATACCAAAGTCTGGTCAAAATGTTCTGTGAATAGCCATATTGGAAATACGTTTACTGACAAAAATGTTGACGCGTTGAATACTTATTTTCCCCACTGTATGTGCATATGCAAAGCTATACTGTAAGAATATTTTTTTTGTTGAACCTATAAATCCTTTAATTCAATGCTAGACAAATGATGGGTGCACCCTGTGGAATACAAAAACATATATATACTGTATATTTCTTAAACCTGTCTTATAAGTATTACAGTCTTTTAGTTTATATGTTTGTGTTGCCAATTTCTTTTCTTATTTATTTATAATCTGCTAATCACTATTGATTTGCCTTTTGCCAAATAGCCAGCGACGGTCGGGACCAAGGAGGCAGGGGTCATTTCACACAATTAATGGGGCCCACAACACCCAGAAATGAGCATGTCTTCAGGCCCACATTTAGGGTTGGGGGTGATAGTGGCCCGATTCCCTGCACAGGTAAGACAAATCGTGATAGTATTGTATCTTGAGTTACTCTGCGAATCCAACCCACACACATTTCCCCTATACTAGTATATTTTGAATGGTTAGGCTAAGTTTTTAATTTAGGAGTGATATCAAAATTCTATTAACTGACTAAGCATTATATGGTCTTGCCCTATCAAATATCTTTATTTTTCCACATTATTTCAGCTGCAGAGCTGCATGGCCTGTTGCTGCTAGAAAATATTAAGCAGCAGGTCAACCAGTTAGCAGGAACTTTAAACATTTTGATGGCGAAAGTTGGATCAGGCCTGCATGCCCCAACCTACGAGATGCCCGAATAGTTCCAATTCCCCCTCGACAGCGATGGGGAATTGGAGCGTTTCGAAGAGTGGCTCCGCAACCCTCTAAACGAAAGAATGAAGACAGATCTTGTAAGTATTTTTATGGGACATGTTTTCATATTCTCAATACAAAATGTTAGCCTTGTTTGTCTTTGAGTTTGTTGCAGTAATGTTGACATGTATATTCAATTCAGGTTCCATTCTCCACCTAGGCGACTTCACTCTCCTCTGTTGGAGGGGCGGACACTAAGAGGGTTGTGTGGAATATTCTGGCAAGAATGATTACCTGCACCGTGGCACGCAGGATCAATTGGAAGGGAGTAAACGGCAAAAGGGCCTTCAGTAAAATGGCCATGAAAATCGTTCTTTTCCGTAAGTGTCTTTCCAAATGTTTATTTCATCATAATGATGTAAAAAGAATTAGATTGCATTCACTCAATTTCCATCTTCTCATTTAACAGACACTTCTATCCTACAGGTAAAGTTTAAGCAACAGTTTGTTCTCTTGGAACTGAATCTATTACCTTAATCTTGTAAGCACTTTGTTTCGAAAGACTCCCTTAGCCTGTCAATCACTACCTTGTAAGTCTTTCACTTTCCATCTATGTGTTTGCATGTGCTGCAAAGTTTTTCTATTTGTTTTTACACTATGCCCATCATTGGCGGGCCAGGGGTTTCATGGTTAGGCCTTCAATGACGATTTATGTTTTATAGGACTAAAAAACAATTGTATCGTTTTAGCATTTAAACGCACACTTTTCAAGCATTTTGACACAACATTTAAAACTCGGTAGCCCTACCAAGTTTAATCAAACACAAACCAAGTTTTACATTTTGCAACATGTTGCACATACAAATGTACGGAAGCCTGTTGCTGCCTAGCCAGAAAAAACCCTGATCAGGATCACAATATTACATGAAAAGTGTATTGTTATAACAAGATGTTTATCATGTGATAACAATATATTTTTCACGTTATAAAGTTAAAATGTTAAAACGTGAAAAACATCACTTTGTATGTTATAACGTGATACTGATCTTTTTTTTCCTGGCGTGGCAGCAATAAGCTTTAGTACAAATGCGCTGCTCGACAGAACGCTGCATGTATTCTTGTTTAATTTCGCCATCGGGTGTTACTCAAATGATTGGCAGGTGCTAATATGAATAATAATGTTGAATGGTCGTTTCGTAAATTATTTTGTAAGACATATCCTTTACCCATCCTGTAGCCTTCCTCCAGTTACGCTTCGATGCTAACTCTGCCTAGCAGGCCTTGGCCGTATTCTCCATGTGTGCGTGACAGTATCAAGGTAGCCAAGCCTTTCTGTTGTACAATTCGCGGTTGCTTGTGATTGACTGATTAACTGCTCGTGCCTTTTTGGCATCACATTAGATGATTGGCTTAATTTGTGCGTGTCATGTGTTGCAACGGTCAGCAATTGGCTGCTCTACTGCACTGACTGGGAAATGTTCTATCGCCCCAGAAGAGAGGGGATGAACAGGAAGCTAATTTCTTTCAATAACTATTTGTTTATTTTAAAACTATTCATACATTTTTATTTTTATTTTTTTTTAACAAACAAAGCGAGAAGGAAAACGAGGAAGGAAGGATAATGAGAAGGAAAACAGACATTTACAGTAAACTAAGATATTATGTATGAATGCAATATTTTTCTTAATTTTGGCTTAGCAGGCCCCTGACTGTCCGCCACTGACGCCTACTCTGAATGCCACCTCTATGGTCTCTGTCCCCATTGCATGTGCAGCATGTCTTAACGTTACATTCACCCACTGGCTGTCACTGGTCTCTGTTGGCCATTGCTAAATCACCTTTCTTTGTAGATGGCACTACAGTCTAGCAGTATTAGAACAGTGTAAGAACTTATTTTGTGTGTTTGTTTTACAATAGGTGCAGTGCGCAAATGCGCTATAACGAGTGCAGCGATGGATGCAGACATATCCCAGCATACCATTCGCTGGTTTAACCTGGCAAGCGACAGGGAAGGGGGCCGCCAGGAGAGACAGGAGAGGAGACGTCAAAGCCAGGATACACTGCCCGTCCCCGATGGACAATATTAATTATTTTATCGTTTTTGTTTCGTTTTGTTTTTAAGTTTACAGTTCATGTTTTAATAAAGTTTCATGTTCACGTATACAGCAAACATCTCGACTTGTTAAACACCATCACATGTGATTCATCATTTACACAGTTCCTCCTTCATTTCGCTTGCCTAGCTTTAAGCTATTGAAAAGTACTTAACGTTTATGAATGTACCTCCTTCATTTGACTGGTCCACTAACTTTAGATGAAAAGTGAAATGGCGACACTTCCATGAAGACTTAAATATAGCCAATATTAGCAAGGTTTAATGTGTTTAAATGCCGAAGATAAGGCAAAACTTGAAGTTGGCAGTAGTCTGGTAAACAGCCGTATCGCGTCTGGTAAGCGGATCCGTATCGCATCTGGAACGTGGGTCCGTACCGGATCTGGAACGTGGAGAACCATATTGAAACAGAGCTGGACCAGTGCTGGCCCATATCTGCCGCAGATCCGTTTTGCGGATCCGATCCAGTTTCGGGCCGATGTGCGTTTGGACAACGGACCGAGTCCGTTTGGCGGATCCGGGCCAGATCGTCTGCTAGGTGCGGCCCAGATCCGGCCCAGTGTCTCTTTGTTATCTGGGGAGGCTTTTATTTTGAAAGGCAATGACCAGGAGTAGGAGAAGAACAGGAACTGGGGCAGAGGCTTTTATTTTGAAAGGTACTGACCAGGCGTAGGAGAAGAACAGGAACTGGGGCAGAGGCTTTTATTTTGAAAGGTACTGACCAGGCGTAGGAGAAGAACAGGAACTGGGGCAGAGTTTTTTATTTTGAAAGGTACTGACCAGGAGTAGGAGAAGAACGGGAACTGGGGCAGAGGCTTTTACTTTGAAAGGTACTGACCAGGAGTAGGAGAAGAACGGGAACTGGGGCAGAGGCTTTTATTTTGAAAGGTACTGACCAGGAGTAGGAGAAGAACAGGAACTGGGGCAGAGGCTTTTATTTTGAAAGGTACTGACCAGGAGTAGGAGAAGAACAGGAACTGGGGCAGACACACCACCAGCTGAAGTTTCCTCCAGTCTCTCAGCCAATAGGCAAGCCCCGCCAGGATCATCTGACCAAACGTGAAGAAGAAGGAAGTGAGAGTTCCAACCAGAGTCCTCTGTTTGGTGGGGATCCACTCCACCTCTGCAGACAGACAGGTAGTTAGAGAGACAGGTAGTTAGAGACAGACAGGTGGTTAGAGAGAAGGGCAGGTGGTTAGAGACAGGTAGCAGGTAGACAGGTACTCACAGAGACTCCGTTCAGAATGACTCCAGAGACAGACAGACAGACAGACAGACAGGTAGCAGGTAGACAGGTACTCAGAGAGACTCCGTTCATACAGACAGACAGACAGACAGACAGACAGGTAGCAGGTAGACAGGTACTCAGAGAGACTCCGTTCAGACAGAAAGACAGACAGACAGACAGACAGACAGGCAGGTAGCAGGTAGACAGTACTCAGAGAGACTCCGTTCAGAATGACTCCAGAGACAGCCATGCCGCTCAGGAACCTGAAGGCGCAGTAGGTGGAGTACGAGGGAGAGAAAGCCGAGCTGCACCCCAGGACCCCCAGCTGCAAGTAGGACCAGATCAGCACAGACCGCCTCCCATACCTGAGGACACATTCTGATTGGCTGCTGCTCACAGCTCGTGTGTGTGTGTGTGTGTGCGTGCGTGCGTGTGTGTGTGTGTGTATTGTGTGTGTGTGTGTGTGTGTACCTGTCTGACAGCCCTCCGTACACAATGGCTCCTGTCAGAACGCCCCCCATATAGATGGTCTGGATCATCTGTTTGAGAGGCCGGAGACCACAGACCAGGTCCCACTGAGAGACAGACAGGTGAGAGACAGACAGGTCAGAGACAGACAGGAGAGAGACAGACAGAGCTTCAGATTCCTTGGGGTCCACGTCACTGAGGACCTGACATGGACGCTTCACACCACCACCATCACCAAGAAAGCTCCACAGCAGCTCTTCTTCCTCCGCAGGCTGAGGAGGTTCAAAATGGATTGCAGGATACTCTGCAACTTCTACAGGTGCACCATAGAGAGCATCCTGACCTTCTACAGGTGCACCATAGAGAGGATCCTGAACTTCTACAGGTGCACCATAGAGAGGATCCTGACCTTCTACAGGTGCACCATAGAGAGCAATCTGACCTTCTACAGGTGCTCCATAGAGAGGATCCTGACCTTCTACAGGTGCACCATAGAGAGCAATCTGACCTTCTACAGGTGCACCATAGAGAGGATCCTGACTGGCTCCATCACAGCCTGGTACGGCAGCTGCACCGCCCTCAATCGTAAGGCTTTACAGAGGGTGGTGAAAACTGTGCAGAACATCTCCAGGACGGAGCTGCCATCCATGGAGGACCTTTACTCCCAGCGGCTCAGGAAGAAATCCCTCACGATTATCAAAGACCCCCAACCCCAGCCACAAACTGTTCAGTCTGCTGCCGTCGGGCAGGCGTTACCGCAGCTTCCTGACAAGAACAACCAGATTCAGTGACAGCTTCATCCCGCAGGCAATAAGACTGTTCAACAACTGAACTGCTGAAACAATTTCATAACATCCATCTGCTACTTAGTAATATCTATCTATTATCTAATAATCATTCCAATAACCTGTATATAGACTCGTATTGCACTATTCCCTTTTTTTTGTCTCACTTTATTTAGAACTATTTTTCTTTTTGTATTACTTTTAATATAATATACTTTAATATTGCTTTAATATTGTCTGCTTATCTGTATTATTGTGTTGCATTGTGGGGAAGCCTGTGACCTAAGATTTTCAACGACATAATTACTCTGTAGCTATGTTAGTTTGACAATAAAGAACCTTGAACCTTGAGAGAGACAGACAGGAGAGAGACAGACAGGTGAGAGACAGACAGGAGAGAGACAGACAGGTGAGAGAAAGACAGGAGAGAGACAGACAGGTGAGAGACAGACAGGAGAGGACAGGTCAGAGACAGACAGGAAAGAGACAGACAGAGAGAGACAATTGTCAGCTGCTAGCTGTTAGCTGTTAGCTGTTGGCTGTTAGCTGTTGGCTGCTAGCTGTTAGCTGCTAGCTGTTGGCTATTAGCTGTTAGCTACTAGCTGTTGGCTGTTAGCTGTTAGCTGCTAGCTGTTGGCTGTTAGCTGCTAGCTGTTAGCTGCTAGCTGTAAGCTATTAGCTGTTAGCTGCTAGCTGTTGGCTGTTAGCTGTTAGCTGCTAGCTGTTGGCTGCTAGCTGTTGGCTGTTAGCTGTTGGCTGCTAGCTGTTAGCTGCTAGCTGTTGGCTATTAGCTGTTAGCTACTAGCTGTTGGCTGTTAGCTGTTAGCTGCTAGCTGTTGGCTGTTAGCTGCTAGCTGTTAGCTGCTAGCTGTAAGCTATTAGCTGTTAGCTGCTAGCTGTTAGCTGTTAGCTGCTAGCTGTTGGCTGTTAGCTGTTAGCTGCTAACTGTTGGCTGTTAGCTGTTAGCTGCTAGCTGTTAGCTGTTAGCTGCTAGCTGTTGACTGTTAGCTGTTAGCTGCTAGGTTTTGGCTGTTAGCTGTTAGCTGTTAGCTGTTAGCTGCTAGCTGTTCAACCCAGTCTCAAAGCATTTCGTGTTATAGTCACGACATTTAATCTATTGATTCGTGTTCACCGACACGATCTTCCCCTTTCTTTCGTGTCACACAGAACGATTTTAAAAGCAATGTATTTCTATCGGTAGTGTGTTTCGTGCCTGCAACACGTCTTTTTGTCCGGTCGGGTCTTGGAAGACCGGAAGCTGTGTAGATCATAAAAACATGTTCTTACTCAATATCAAGCCACGATTATTGTTTTTATTTTAAATCGTATAATGTTTGACTTTTGTTGCCGTCAGTGAGGAAAAGAAATGGACTCAGAGCCTCAGAATAATGAAATCTGTATTATTTTAAATCTTTTTTTCCTTCTAATTTGTTATTCTTTTCTAAATAACACACTGTTATTTACTCAACAATAACACACAATTATCCTTGTTTTTATTTATTTGTTTAATTCCATAATCTCTGGCTTTTTAGCCGTTCCTCAGGAACGGAATTTCAAATAAAAATAACCGGAAAAAGAAGTGTTGCAGGCACGAAACATACTACCAATAGAAATACATTGCTTTTAAAATCGTTCTGTGTGACACGAAAAAAAGGGGAAAATCGCGTTGGTGAACACGAATCAATAGATTAAATGTCGTGACTATAACACGAAATGCCGTGAGACTGGGTTGAGCTGTTAGGTAACCCTAACCCTTCCCCTCAGGTTCTCTATCTGGAGCTCTGGTCTCAGACCAGCTGATTCAAAATGGATTAAATTTTTTTTTTCCTCAACATTCCACAAACAATAATCCATAATGACAAAGTGAAAAACGTTTTTAAAGATTTTTTTGCAAATGTCTTGAAAATAATCAAATGAAATATCACATGTAAATAAGTACTCACACCTTTTCTTATGACACTGAAATTGAGCTCAAGTGCATCCCGTTTCCACTGATCATCCTCCAGATGTTTCCATAACCTGACTGAAGTTCACCTGTAGTAAATTCAATAGATTGGACATGACTTGGAAAGGAACACACCTGTCTATATAGGTCCCACAGACAGTGCATATCAGAGCACAAACCAAGTCATGAGGTCCAAGGAATTGTCTGTAGACCTCAGAGACAGGATTGTATCAAGGCACAGATCTGGGGAAGGGTACAGAAAAATGTCTGCAGCATTGAAGGTCCCCGAGCACAGTAGTCTCCATCATTTGCAAATGGAAGATGTTTGAAAACACCACGGCTCTTCCTAAAGCTGGCCGCCCAAACCAAACATCGGGGGAGCCTTCGTCAGAGAGGTGACCAAGAACCTGATCACTCTGACAGAGCTCCAGTGTTCCTCTGTGGAGATGGGAGAACCTTCTAGAAGGACAACCATTGCTGAAGCACTCCACCAATCAGGCCTTTATGGTAGGTGGCCAGAAGGAAGCCACTCTTCAGCAAAAGGCACATGAAAGCCCCCATGGAGCAAGGCACCGCTCATCACCTGGCCAACACCATCCCTCCAGTGAAGCATGGTGGTGGCAGCATCATGTCTGGAGGAACCCAGGCACCGCTCATCACCTGGCCAACACCATCCCTCCAGTGAAGCATGGCGGTGGCAGCATCATGTCTGGAGGAACCCAGGCACCGCTCATCACCTGGCCAACACCATCCCTCAGTGAAGCATGGTGGTGGCAGCATCATGTCTGGAGGAACCCAGGCACCGCTCATCACCTGGCCAACACCATCCCTCAGTGAAGCATGGTGGTGGCAGCATCATGCTGTGGGAGGTTCTTCAGCAGCAGGAACTGGGAGACTAGTCAGGATCAAGGGAAAGATGAATGCAGCAATGTACAGGGAGATCCTTGATGAAAACCTGCTCCAGAGCGCTCTGGACTTCAGACTGGGGCGAAGGTCCACCTTTCAACAGGACAACGACCCTAAGCACACAGCCAAGATAACAAAGGAGTGGCTTCAGGACAAGTCTGTGAATGTCCTTGAGTGCAAAGACGCTCCCCGTCCAACCTGATGGAGCTTGAGACGATCTGCAGAGAAGAAACTGCCCAGAGAAAGGTGTGCTCATCATACTCAAGAAGACTTGAGGCTGTAATTGCTGCCAAAGGTGCTTCAACAAAGTAATGAGTAAAGGGTGTGAATACTTAAGCACATGTGATATTTGAGTGTTTTATTTTTAATAGATTTGCAACCTTTCTTTCAAAACTGTTTTCACTTTGACATTATGGGGTATTGTGTGTAGAATGTTGAGAAAACAAATTCATTTAATCCATTTTCAAATGAGGCTGTAACATGTCAAATGTGTAAAAAGTGAAGGGGTATGAATACTTCCTGGATGCACTGTATCTGCTCCTGTTGTCAGAGTTTGATTCTTTGTGGTTCTGCACCGACTGTAAGTCTCTCCGGATAAAAGTGTCAGCTAAATTATATGTAATGTAAATAATGCTTAGCGTTAGTGTGGTTAGCATTAGCGTGGTTAGCGTGGTTAGCGTTAGCCAGATGGACATGGTGACCTCTGACCTCGGACACGGTGGTGGAGAGAAACTCTGAGCGGTCGTAGGCCCATCCGTCCAAACATCCCTCGGTTGGGATCTGGCTAACGTTAGCTGAGCTGTTAGCCGCTAACAGCTGCCACTGAGGCTCCACAAACCTGAACAACACAAACAGGAAGTGATGTCACAGGGAGGTTAACCAATCAACACTAGTAATATATTAATGAAGATATTGATAATAAAACCTCCTGCAGCGGTCCAGTCTACTTCCTGAAGAGTCCATCGGGATGAAGGCCCTCAGAAGCTGCTTCTCATCTACTGCAACAACCAATCACATCCATCCATTCAGTGACAGCGGCCAATCACATCCATCCATCAGTGACAGCGGCCAATCACATCCATCCATTCATGACAGCTACCAATCACATCCATCCATTCAGTGACAGCTACAATCACATCCATCCTTCAGTGACAGCGACAAATCACATCCATCCATTCATCGACAGCTACAATCACATCCATCACCGGTCAGACAGACAGACAGACAGACAGACAGACAGACAGACAGACAGACAGACAGACAGACAGACAGACAGACAGATAGACAGACAGACAGACAGACAGAGAGACAGAGAGACAGACAGACAGACAGATAGACAGACAGACAGTCAGACAGACAGACAGACAGACAGACAGACAGACAGACAGACAGACAGACGGGTCACCTGGTAGTGGGACAGGTTGTATCGGCTGCTGTGATTGGTCGGTAGGCTGCAGTGGTGGGGGACTTCCTGAGACGAAGTTGTTCAGCAGGTTCTGACTGGCCATCATCAGACCAGGTAAACTGATGAGAGTCACATGGAGCCATTGATATCTGCCAAAGCCCCCAGCCTGAGGGTGAGACAGGTGGTGAGAAAGGTGGTTAGAGAGGGGGGAGACAGGTTGTGAGACAGGTGGTGAGACAGGGGGAGACAGGTGGTGAGACAGGGGGTGAGAGAGGTGGTGAGAGAGGGGGGAGACAGGTGGTTAGACAGGTGGTGAGACAGGTGGTGAGACAGGTGGTGAGACAGGTGGTGAGAGAGGTGGTGAGAGAGGGGGGAGACAGGTGGTTAGACAGGTGGTGAGACAGGGGGAGACAGGTGGTGAGACAGGTGGTGAGACAGGGGGTGAGACAGACGGCGAGACAGGTGGTGAGAGATGGGTGAGACAGGTGGTGAGACAGGTGGTGAGACAGGGGGTGAGACAGGCGGTGAGACAGGTGGTGAGAGATGGGTGAGACAGGTGGTGAGACAGGTGGTGAGAGATGGGTGAGACAGGTGGTGAGACAGGGGGAGACAGGTGGTGAGAGAGGGGGGAGACAGGTGGTGAGACAGGGGAGACAGGTGGTGAGAGATGGGTGAGACAGATGGTGAGACAGGTGGTGAGACAGGGGGTAGGACAGGTGGTGAGAGATGGGTGAGACAGGTGGTGAGACAGGTGGTGAGACAGGGGGAGACAGGTGGTGAGAGATGGGTGAGACCGGTGGTGAGACAGGTGGTGAGACAGGGGGAGACAGGTGGTGAGAGATGGGTGAGACAAGGGGTGACACAGGGGATGAGACAGGGGGAGACAGGTGGTGAGAGATGGGTGAGACACGGGGTGAGACAGGAAGTGAGACAGGTGAAACTGTCCCACCTCCTGTATCACCCCCTGGGTTAGAGAAATTGTCTCACCTCCTGTCTCACTCCCTGGGTTAGAGAAACTGTCTCACCCCCTTGGTTAGAGAAACTGTCTCACCCCCTGGGTTAGAGAAACTGTCTCACCTCCTGTCTCACCTCATGGATTAGAAAAACTGTCTCACCCCCTGGGTTAGAGAAACTGTCTCACCTCCTGGGTTAGAGAAACTGTCTCACCTCCTGTCTCACCTCCTGGGTTAGAGAAACTGTCTCACCTCCTGGGTTAGAGAAACTGTCTCACCCCCTGGGTTAGAGAAACTGTCTCACCTCCTGTCTCACCCCCTGGCTTAGAGAAACTGTCTCACCTCCTGTCTCACCCCCTGGGTTATAGAAACTGCCTCACCTCCTGTCTCACCCCTGGGTTAGAGAAACTGTCTCACCCCTGGGTTAGAGAAACTGTCTCACCTCCTGTCTCACCCCCTGGGTTATAGAAACTGCCTCACCTCCTGTCTCACCCCCTGGGTTAGAGAAACTGTCTCACCTCCTTTCTCACCCCCTGGCTTAGAGAAACTGTCTCACCTCCTCCAGCAGCTCAGCGAATCCCATCCTCCTCTTCCTCTCTACGTCTTCAAATAATACTTTATATACTGATGACAAATATAAATATCAACAACAATAAATATAATAAATGTGTGGAGTTTCTGGATCTCAGTGTCAGTTCCCTCCTGAACCTGCAGGGGGACAAGAGAGAATACTCATCATGTACTAATACTGTATATAATACTGTGTATACTGTATATAATGTGTATAATACTCTATATTACATTAGACATCATCTATTAATACTGTATATAGTACTCTATATACTGTATATAGCACTGTATATAATACTGTATATAATACTGTATATATCACTGTGTATACTGTATATAATACTGTATATAATACTGTATATATCACTGTGTATACTGTATATAATACTGTATATAATGCTGTATATTAGCAGTGAGTTGCAGCTCAGTGAAGTATTTTCAGTCTGCTGAGACTTCTTAAAGGATTACTGCAGCGAGACATACTTTACCCTCAGTAAGTACACTGAGTACACAGTACACTGAGTACACATACAACAAGGACACTGAGTCCACTGAGTACACTTGTATATATACTCAGTTTACTCATTGTACTGTGTACTCAGTGTCCTTGTAGTATGTGTACTCAGTGTACTTGTTGTATATATACTCAGTGTACTGTGTACTCAGTGTCCTTTTAGTATGTGTACTCAGTGTACTTGTTGTATATATACTCAGTGTACTGTGTACTCAGTGTACTTGTTGTATATATACTCAGTGTACTGTGTACTCAGTGTACTTGTTGTATATATACTCAGTGTACTGTGTACTCAGTGTACTTGTAGTATGTGTACTCAGTGTACTTGTTGTATATATACTCAGTGTACTGTGTACTCAGTGTACTTGTAGTATGTGTACTCAGTGTACTTGTTGTATATATACTCAGTGTACTGTGTACTCAGTGTACTTGTTGTATATATACTCAGTGTACTGTGTACTCGGTGTACTTGTTGTATATATACTCAGTGTAGTGTGTACTCAGTGTACTGTTGTATGTGTACAGTACACTGAGTACATATACAACAGTACACTGAGTACACAGTACACTGAGTACATATACAACAAGTACACTAAGTACACATACAACAGTACACTGAGTACATATACAACAGTACACTGAGTACACATACAACTGTACACTGAGTACATATACAACAGTACACTGAATACATATACAACAAGTATACTGAGTATGTATACAACAACAGTAAGTATAAGTATATACAACAGCAGTAAGTATACAGAGTATATACAACAGTGAGTATAGGTACACAGAGTATATACAACAGTAAGTATAAGTATACAGTATATATAACATTAAGTATAAGTACACAGAGTATATATAACAGTGAGTATAAGTACACAGAGTGTATATAACAGTAAGTATAAGTACTGAGAGTATATATAAGAGTAAGTATAAGTATACAGAGTAACAGTGAGTATAATTACACAGTATAACAGTGAGTATAAGTACACAGAGTATATATAACAGTGAGTATAAGTAAACAGAGTATATATAACATTGAGTATAACTACACAGAGTGTATATAACAGTAAGTATAAGTACACAGAGTGTATATAACAGTGAGTATAAGTACACAGAGTGTATATAACAGTGAGTATAAGTACACAGAGTAACAGTGAGTATAAGTACACAGAGTGTATATAACAGTAAGTATAAGTACACAGAGTGTATATAACAGTGAGTATAAGTACACAGAGTGTATATAACAGTGAGTATAAGTACACAGAGTAACAGTGAGTATAAGTACACAGAGTATATATAACAGTGAGTATAAGTACACAGAGTAACAGTGAGTATAAGTACACAGAGTGTATATAACAGTGAGTATAAGTACACAGAGTATATATAACTTTGAGTATAAGTACACAGAGTGTATATAACAGTGAGTATAAGTACACAGAGTAACAGTGAGTATAAGTACACAGAGTGTATATAACAGTGAGTATAAGTACACAGAGTATATATAACTTTGAGTATAAGTACACAGAGTGTATATAACAGTGAGTATAAGTACACAGAGTAACAGTGACTATAAGTACACAGAGTGTATATAACAGTGAGTATAAGTACACAGAGTATATATAACTTTGAGTATAAGTACACAGAGTGTATATAACAGTGAGTATAAGTACACAGAGTAACAGTGACTATAAGTACACAGAGTGTATATAACAGTGAGTATAAATACACAGAGTGTATATAACAGTGACTATAAGTACACAGAGTGTATATAACAGTGAGTATAAGTACACAGAGTGTATATAACTGTGAGTATAAGTACACAGAGTATAACAGAGACGTTACTCACCGTCTGACGGAGTCCAGAGATCTGAGACTGTGAGACTGAACTGACTCCCCCTTTACTCCCTTTACCCCCCCCGCTACTGCCCCCCCCTTGTTTAGCAGTCACACAGTAACTACTGTGTACTGCCCCCCCCCCCATGTTGTCCCTTTTTAACAATGATTTGTTCCCAGTTAATGTTTGACCCCCCCCCCCCCTCCCCTCTCTACTGACCCCCCCACTCATTAAAGCTTGTTTCACACACAAAAAACAGTAGTCATTAGAGTATTTATATACAGGGTACTCA
>JASDAP010000054.1:262039-297039 GCA_031216635.1 Dissostichus eleginoides
GACTCTGATAACTACAGTTCAGACTGAGAGGCTCTGAAAACTACAGCTCAGACTGAGAAAGATAACTACAGCTCAGACTGAGAGGCTCTGATAACTACAGCTCAGACTGACAGAGATAACTACAGTTTAGACTGAGAGGCTCTGAAAACTACAGCTCAGACTGAGAGGCTCTGATAACTACAGCTCAGACTGAGAGAGATAATTACAGCTCGGACTGAGAGAGATAACTACAGTTTAGACTGAGAGGCTCTGATAACTACAGCTCAGACTGAGAGAGATAACTACAGCTCAGACTGAGAGGCTCTGATAACTACAGCTCAGACTGAGAGGCTCTGATAACTACAGCTCAGACTGAGAGGCTGATAACTACAGCTCAGACGGAGAGACTGTGATAACTACAGCTCAGAGGCTCAGATAACTACAGTTCAGACTGAGAGGCTCTGAAAACTACAGCTCAGACTGAGAAAGATAACTACAGCTCAGACTGAGAGAGATAACTACAGTTTAGACTGAGAGGCTCTGAAAACTACAGCTCAGACTGAGAGAGATAACTACAGCTCAGAATGAGAGGCTCTGGTAACTACAGCTCAGACTGAGAGGCTCTGAAAACTACAACTCAGAGGCTCAGATAACTACAGCTCAGACTGAGAGGCTCTGATAACTACGGCTCAGACTGAGAGAGATAACTACAGCTCGGACTGAGAGGCTCTGATAACTACAGCTCAGACTGAGAGGCTCTGAAAACTACAACTCAGAGGCTCAGATAACTACAGCTCAGACTGAGAGGCTCTGATAACTACGGCTCAGACTGAGAGAGATAACTGCAGCTCGGACTGAGAGGCTCTGATAACTACAGCTCAGACTGAGAGGCTCTGATAACTACAGCTCAGACTGAGAGGCTCTGATAACTACAGCTCAGACTGAAGGCTCTGATAACTACAGCTCAGGCTGAAAGGCTCTGATAACTACAGCTCAGACTGAGAGGCTCTGATAACTACAGCTCAGGCTGAAAGGCTCTGATAACTACAGCTCAGGCTGGAGCCACACTAGGATGATAACGCAAACGGACCGCAATCGTTATCAAAAAAGTCTTCTGTCCACATGCAACAGGCACCAGAAACGTGTCCGTTCACACGAGACCACTCGAAAGCGCTGGAGACGTTGTAGTACATATGCCAGGCCTGTAAGTGGCGCTGTAGTCTGCCACAAAAGCAGCGAAGAAGACTTCCCGCGCATTGTTGCCATGGTTGCCATGGTTGCCCTTCTGTTTATTCTCCGCTGTGGACGCTCTGGCTCTTTCTCTCCCTCCCCGAGGCGAGCGTTTGCTCCTACTCTCCGGTAGTCCACCAGCAGATGAAAAACCCACCTCTCCGCCTCTTCCAAGGGACGAGGGGACCGTGCGGCAGACTTTCAGTTAGATTTTTTTTCGCCGGTCAACATGTCCGTTAAAGTTTAAATCTTCCGGACAAAATTTGAAAAGTGCCGGTCAGAGGTCTTCTTTGTTATTTATTGAGCTTTAAAACAAATGAATAACAACTCGATATAATAATATAAGAATAAAAAACGGAGCCTCTCTTTTCCTCCCCCTCTTCTGACAGCCCAGCATCTGATCTCTGAGCAGGGGGGTAGGGGAGAGGCGGGGCTATTGCTTCAACGTTATCAGGAAATGATCGTATAGGCGTAAACACGGAGCCGTTTGCCCTCCCAGAGCGTTTAGTTTGCAGATCTACCCACCTTGGGTTAGCTCAGACTGAGAGGCTCTGATAACTACAGCTCAGACTGAGAGGCTCTGATAACTACAGCTCAGACTGAGAGACTCTGGTAACTACAGCTCAGACTGAGAGACTCTGATAACTACAGCTCAGACTGAGAGAGATAACTACAGCTCAGACTGAGAGACTCTGATAACTACAGCTCAGACTGAGAGAGATAACAACAGCTCAGACTGAGAGGCTCTGATAACTACAGCTCAGACTGAGAGAGATAACTACAGCTCAGACTGAGAGACTCTGATAACTACAGCTCAGACTGAGAGAGATAACAACAGCTCAGACTGAGAGGCTCTGATAACTACAGCTCAGACTGAGAGGCTCTGATAACTACAGCTCAGACTGAGAGGCTCTGATAACTACAGCTCAGACTGAGAGGCCCTGATAACTACAGCTCAGACTGAGAGACTCTGGTAACTACAGCTCAGACTGAGAGACTCTGATAACTACAGCTCAGACTGAGAGGCTCTGATAACTACAGCTCATACTGAGAGGCTCTGATAACTACAGCTCAGACTGAGAGGCTCTGATAACTACAGCTCAGACTGAGAGACTCTGATAACTACAGCTCAGAGGCTCTGATAACTACAGCTCAGACTGAGAGAGAAAACTACAGCTCAGACTGAGAGACTCTGATAACTACAGCTCAGAGGCTCTGATAACTACAGCTACCGTGTGCCAGTTAAAAGCCTTGCTGCGGCATTTTGCACCTGCTGCAGACGAGCGAGGGAGGACCCACTGACCCCCATGTAGAGAGAGTTACAGTAATCCAGCCGAGTGGGGACAAAGGCGTGGATTACTGTCTCAAACTGCTGTCGGGAGAGAAAAGGTTTTACTTTAGCTAGCTGCCTCAGGTGATAAAAGCTTGTTTTTACCACAGATTTAATCTGACTCTCAAGTTTAAGTTCACGGTCCATTTTAAAGCCAAGGTTCGTAATGGTGGGCTTGGTGTACTGAGCCAGGGAACCCAGGTCTACAGAAGTGGTGCCAGTGGAGCTACCAAAAACCATTACTTCTGTTTTTCCTTCATTCAGTTTTAGGAAGTTGCACCCCATCCAGGCCTTTATGTCCTCTAGACACTTTAGCAGTGGGCTAATTGAGTAACCCTCCTTCTTTGTTAGTGGGACATAACTCTGGCTATCATCAGCATAGCAGTGGAATGCGATGCCGTGCTTTCTAAGTATGGACCCAAGAGGGAGCAGATAGAGGGAGAATAGCAGGGGGCCTAATACTGAGCCCTGTGGGACCCCATACAGGAGTGGAGCAGAGGATGACTCGGAGTCACCAAGGCTGACAGAGAACGTTCTGTCCTTCAGATATGACCTGAACCATTCCAGGGCTTTCCCCTCAATGCCCACCCACTGCTCCAAGCGAGAGATCAGGATGTCATGGTCGACTGTATGGAAAGCAGCAGTTAGATCAATAAGTAGAAGCACAACGCAGTCCCCAGAGTCAGTAGATAAAAGGATGTCATTAAAAACTCTTAAAAGCGCTGTTTCAGTGCTGTGCATCGCTTAAAAACCGGATTGGAAAACCTCCAGTAGATTGTTCTCTTCCAGAAAAAACCTAATTTGACTGTAGACAACCTTCTCCAGGATTTTTGACATAAAAGGCATTTTGGAAATGGGCCTAAAATGAGCCAGAACTGTGGGATCCAGACTAGGTTTTTGAATACGAGGTTGCACTACTGCATGCTTCAGGTTTTCAGGGACCCTCCCTGAGAGCAGACTGCAGTTTATAACTGCCAGCACAGATGGTCCAACAGTGGGGAAAACCTCTTTAAAGATTCGAGGTGCGACAGGGTCATAAATAATAAGAGATCAACCTGATTTTACATTCACATATTATGGGCTGGATGAAAAGAGGGCTGCAGCTCAGAGGCATGCATCAGAAATCAATGAGAATCAGAAACTCAACGGGAAAGGATCAGATGGAAACAATAAGTATAACACGTTATAACCTTTATATATACAGTCTATGGTTATAACACAATAAGTCCAAAAACAAAATGGCAGACATGTTGTTGTAGAATATACAGTGTGTGTGTGTGTGTGTGTGTGTGTGTGTGTGTGTGTGTGTGTGTGTGTGTGTGTGTGTGTGTGTGTGTGTGTGTGTGTGTGTGTGTGTGTGTGTGTGTGTGGTTAATCATCTTGGTGGACTTTCACCTGAAGTGTCCTCAGTGTCTGGAGGATCACGGCTGCAGCAACATGGAAGAAGACTGTGAGGTAAACTCTATTCAATGTCATTCATATACAGGTAATGTGAGACAGGTTAGTGTGAGACAGGTTAGTTTGAGACAGGGTAATGTGAGACAGGTTAGTGTGAGACAGGTTAGTTTGAGACAGGGTAATGTGAGACAGGTTAGTGTGAGACAGGTTAGTTTGAGACAGGGTAATGTGAGACAGGGTAATGTGAGACAGCTGTCTGTGAGACAGAGTAATGTGAGACAGGTGTATGTGAGACAGGTTAGTGTGAGACAGGATAATGTGAGACAGGTGTCTGTGAGACAGGTTAGTGTGAGACAGGGTAATGTGAGACAGGTTAGTGTGAGACAGGGTAATGTGAGACAGGTGTCTGTGAGACAGGTTAGTGTGAGACAGGGTAATGTGAGACAGGTTAGTGTGAGACAGGGTAATGTGAGACAAGTTAGTGTGAGACAGGGTAATGTGAGACAGGTGTCTGTAAGACAGGTGTCTGTGAGACAGGTTAGTGTGAGACAGGGTAATGTGAGAAAGTTGTCTGTGAGACAGGGTAATATGAGACAGGTTAGTTTGAGACAGGGTAATGTGAGACAGGTGTCTGTGAGACAGGTTAGTGTGAGACAGGGTAATGTGAGACAGGTTAGTTTGGGACAGGGTAATGTGAGACAGGTGTCTGTGAGACAGGGTAATGTGAGACAGGTTAAAGTGATAATAATAATAATGAAATGTAAATCTCTGATAGTTTACAGCTAATCGCCTGCTAACACACATGCTAACACACATGCTAACACACATCCAACATGCTAACACACATTCAACATGCTAAGACACATCCAACATGCTAACACACATTCAACATGCTAACATACATCCAACATGCTAACACACATTCATCATGCTAACACACATCCAACATGCTAACACACATCCAACATGCTAATACACATTCATCATGCTAACACACATGCTAACAAACATCCAACATGCTAACACACATCCAACACGCTAACACACATTCAACATGCTACAAACATGCTAACACACATTCATCATTCTAACACACATTCAACATGCTAACATACATGCTAACATACATCCAACATGCTAACACACATTCAACATGCTAACATACATGCTAACACACATCCAACATGCTAACACACATGACAACACACATCCAACATGCTGACACGCATTCATCATGCTAACACACATCCAACATGCTAACACACATCCAACATGTTAACACACATTCATCATGCTAACAAATATTCAACATGCCAACATACATGCTAACACACATCCAACATGTTAACACACATTCATCATGCTAACACACATCCAACATGCTAACACATATCCAACATGCTAACACACATTCATCATGCTAACACACATGCTAACATACATCAAACATGCTTACACACATGCTAACACACATCCAACATGCCAACACACATCCAACATGCTAACACACATTCATCATGCTTACACACATCCTAATACCCATCCAACATGCTAACACACATCCAACATGCTAACACACATTCATCATGCTAACACATATCCAACATGCTAACACACCTCCAACATGCTAAAACACATGCTAATACACATCCAACATTCTAACACACATCCAACATGCCAACAAACATGCAAAAACACATGCTAATACTCCAGGGTTGCCAACTTTGGGTAACTGGCTGGAGTGATATTTTGATATCATGGGTTTAATCACACCTACTGTATAGGCACTAAATGACTGCTATCGTGTCCAGAACGGGACCTTAGCCTATATATATAGGATATATTAAGCTATTTAGGGGACTGAAAGAAAACTTTCGCACCCTTCAAACCTAGCATAAAAGTCAAGGGGAAATCGTTTAATGTGCTATACATTCTACACAAACATTATCTAACATTTTAGTTGACAGCTTGAGCAGCTGTCAACTCAACGGTGTAAATAACCAACCAAAAACTGTTGCCGGTCCATCTTGTTTTTGGCTTGAGAATAGTTTGGGCAGTGTGAAAGCGTGTGTCACGCCAGATGCGTGAGAGTTGGCAACCCTGTAATACACATCCAACATTCTAACACACATCCAACATGCTAATACACATCCAACATGCTAACACTCATCCAACATGCTAACACACATGCTAATGCACATCCAACCTGCTAACACTCATCCAACATGCTAATACACATCCAACATGCTAACACTCATCCAACATGCTAATACACATCCAACATGCTAACACACATCCAACATTCTAACACACATCCAACATGCTAATACACATCCAACATGCTAACACTCATCCAACATGCTAACACACATGCTAATGCACATCCAACCTGCTAACAAACATCCAACATGCTAACACACATCCAACATGCTAACACACATGCTAATACACATCCAACATTCTAACACACATCCAACATGCTAATACACATCCAACCTGCTAACACTCATCCAACATGCTAACACACATGCTAATGCACATCCAACCTGCTAACAAACATCCAACATGCTAACACACATCCAACATGCTAATACAAATCCAACATGCTAACACACATCCAACATGCTAACACACATGCTAATACACATCCAACATGCTAACACTCATCCAACATGCTAACACACATGCTAATACACATCCAACATGCTAACACTCATCCAACATGCTAACACACATGCTAATTCACATCCAACATGCCAATACACATCCAACATGCTAATATACATTTCTAATACACATCCAACATGCTAACACACATGCTAATACACATCCAACATCCTAACACACATGCTAATACACATCCAACATCCTAACACACATCCAACATGCTAACACACATGCTAATACACATCCAACATGCTAACACTCATCCAACATGCTAACACACATGCTAATTCACATCCAACATGCCAATACACATCCAACATGCTAATATACATTTCTAATACACATCCAACATGCTAACACACATGCTAATACACATCCAACATCCTAACACACATGCTAATACACATCCAACATCCTAACACACATCCAACATGCTAACACACATGCTAATACACATCCAACATGCTAACACACATCCAACATGCAAACACACATCCAACATGCTAATACACATCCAACATGTAACACACATGCTAATACACATCCAACATCCTAACAAACATCCAACATGCTAACACACATCCAACATGCTAATACACATCCAACATGTAACACACATGCTAATACACATCCAACATGCTAACAAACATCCAACATGCTAGCACACATGCTAATACACATCCAACATGCTACAAACATGCTAATACACATCCAACATCCGAACACACATGCTAATACACATCCAACATCCTAACACACATCCAACATGCTAACACACCAAGATGCTAACACACATCCAACATGCTAATACACATCCAACATGCTAACACACATGCTAATATACATCCAACATGCTAACACACATCCAACATGCTAACACACATGCTAATACACATCCAGCATGCTAACACACCTCCACATGCTAACACACATCCAACACGCTAATACACATCCAACATGCTAACACACATGCTAATACACATCCAACATGCTAACAGGTGTATCCGTCTGTTTGTCCAATCAGAGTCCTGTTTGCCGGCAGAGGGGCGGAGCCACAAAGCCAACAATGTTAACAGGCCAATGGAAGATGACAGAATTGACAATCAGCCAATAGGGTCACAGGGGGCGGGTCAGACATGATCTACACCATCGAGGACGTCCCACCCTGGTACCTGTGTATTCTGCTGGGATTACAGGTAACAATGGGATTATACAGCCAATGAGAGGCCAGTGAGCCGTGTGTTGGTCGATCAGGTGAGGGTATGACTTCTGTCCGCAGCACTACCTGACGTGCTTCAGCGGCACCGTGGCCGTCCCCTTCCTATTGGCCGAGGCCATGTGTGTGGGGCGAGACCAGAACACCGTCAGCCAGCTGGTGGGAACCATCTTCACCACGGTGGGGATCACGACCCTGATCCAGACCACCGTGGGGTCCGGTAACACCACTTCCTGTTTGGGTAACATCACTTCCTGTTGGGCCAGAGAGAACGTCTGTAGAGGAATGACCTGTGTGGTGTGTGTGTGTGTGTGTGTGTGTGTGTGTGTGTGTGTGTGTAGCCTCCCTCTCTTCCAGGCCAGTGCGTTTGCCTACCTGATTCCAGCTCAGGCCATCCTTGGTCTGGAGCGCTGGAAGTGTCCCAGTGAGGGTGAGTGGGGATATTTATTATATGTTAAAGGTCACCTATTATTTATTTGTAGCAGATAGCACAGGTCTCAGTTATATACAAATATATAAGAAACATGTCTCTGAAGTGTTTTGCTCAAAATCCCAAACAGATCATTCTATTCTCATCCCCCTCTCTTCCAGCTGTTACTAAAGAGATGATTCTGGGAATAAAGCTTTGAAAAGTATTTTTTTGAAAAAATACAAAAAAACGAGGGGCGGAGCTTATTATTCCTCTTTATTTCCTGCTTCTTCACACATACTCTCTCCAGTACAGGTTAGCTCTGAGTGTTAGCATGCTAATGTAAACACAGACCATATTCCAGAACACGTCTCATTGTTTCTGACAGCAACGTTTCTGATTGGCCCGTGGGTTAAAGCCCGCCCACATTTTAGTAATGTCGTCATGACGCAGCAAATCTGGATCAGCTCCGTTGTTCCCCCTTTTTAGAGATGTGGGTACAGAGGAAAAGAGAGAGGGGTTTATTTCCTGACACTTTGAGAGTCTCCTGACACACCGGGGACACACCGGGGACACACCGGGACACATGGTGATGTAGAGAAGACATCACTTTGTGAGTCTCCTGACACACCGGGGACACATGGTGATGTAGAGAAGACATCACTTTGTGAGTCTCCTGACACACCGGGGACACATGGTGATGTAGAGAAGACATCACTTTGTGAGTCTCCTGACACACCGGGGACCACCAGGGACCATGGTTGTAGAGAAGACATCACTTTGTGAGTCTCCTGACACACCGGGGACACATGGTGATGTAGAAAAGACATCACTTTGTGAGTCTCCTGACACACCGGGGACACTGGTGATGTAGAGAAGACATCACTTTGTGAGTCTCCTGACACACCGGGTCACATGGTGATGTAGAGAAGACATCACTTTGTGAGTCTCCTGACACACCGGGTCACATGGTGATGTAGAGAAGACATCACTTGTTAGTCTCCTGACACACCGGGGTCACATGGTGGTAGAGAAGGTGTCACACATGGTGATGTAGAAAAGACATCACAAAGTGCATTTTGCATGATAGGAGACCTTTAATAATAACTATAATAGTTATAATCATTATTATCTGTCATTAATAACTTTGTTGACGCTCTAATGTAAATGTAAATCTGAATGAATGTTAAAACTGAATGATGTTTGACCTGCAGAGGAGATTTATGGGAACTGGAGTCTCCCTCTGAACACGGATCACATCTGGCAACCCCGCATCAGAGAGGTAACTATTACTATTACTATAACTATTAATATAACTATTACTATTACTATAACTATTAATATAACTATTACTATTACTATAACTATTAATATAACTATTACTATAACTATAACTATTAATATAACTATAACTATTAATATAACTATTACTATAACTATTAATATAACTATTACTATAACTATAACTATTAATATAACTATAACTATTAATATTATTATTCATATAACTATTAATTTTACTATTAATAACCTTAACATTTATATTAATGATTCATATTAATGTGCATGTTCATTACAGTATTACTAAGGTTATTAACTCCCACCTGTCTGTCTGTCTGTCTGTCTGTCTGTCTGTCTGTCTGTCTGTCTGTCTGTCTGTCTGTCTGTCTGTCTGTCTGTCTCTCTGTCTGTCTGTCTGTCTGTCTGTATGTCTGTCTCTCTGTCGGCCTGTCTCTCTGTCTGTCTGTCTGTCTCTCTCTCTCTCTCTCTCTCTGTCTGTCTGTCTGCCTGCCTGTCTGTCTCTCAGATCCAGGGGGCCATCATAGTGTCCAGCTGTACGGAGATTCTGAT
Organism: Dissostichus eleginoides; assembly: GCA_031216635.1. Lineage (NCBI taxonomy): Eukaryota > Metazoa > Chordata > Actinopteri > Perciformes > Nototheniidae > Dissostichus > Dissostichus eleginoides. Next base: position 272,120 of record JASDAP010000054.1, read on the forward strand.
TGGGCTGTTTGGGTTGCCAGGTTTGCTGCTGGACTACATCGGCCCACTGACTATCACTCCAACTGTCTCACTGATCGGCCTGTCTGTCTTCACTCTGGCTGGAGAGAGAGCCGGGTCTCACTGGGGGCTGTCCGCGCTGTGAGACAGTTTATATACCTGTCTGTCTGTCAGCGCTGTGAGACAGTTAATATACCTGTCTGTCTGTCAGCGCTGTGAGACAGTTTATATACCTGTCTGTCTGTCAGCGCTGTGAGACAGTTTATATACCTGTCTGTCCGCGCTCTGAGACAGTTTATATACTGGTCTGTCTGTCAGCGCTGTGAGATAGTTAATATACCTGTCTGTCTGTCAGCGCTGTGAGACAGTTTATATACCTGTCTGTCCGCGGTGTGAGACAGTTTATATACCGGTCTGTCTGTCCGCGCTCTGAGACAGTTTATATACTGGTCTGTCTGTCAGCGCTGTGAGATAGTTAATATACCTGTCTGTCTGTCAGCGCTGTGAGACAGTTTATATACCGGTCTGTCCGCGCTGTGAGACAGTTTATATACCGGTCTGTCTGTCCGTGCTGTGAGACAGTTTATATACCTGTCTGTCTCTCTAACCACCTGTCTGTCTGTCTAACCACCTGTCTGTGTCTCTAATCACCTGTCTGTCTCTCTAACTACCTGTCTGTCTCTCTAACAACCTGTCTGTGTCTCTAACCACCTGTCTGTCTCTCTAACCACCTGTCTGTCTCTCTAACCACCTGTCTGTCTCTCTAACCATCTGTCTGTGTCTCTAACCCTGCCTGTCTCTCTAACCATCTGTCTGTGTCTCTAACCACCTGCCTGTCTCTCTAACCATCTCTCTGTCTCTCTTACCACCTGTCTGTGTCTCTAACCACCTGTCTGTCTCTCTAACCATCTGTCTGTGTCTCTAACCACCTGCCTGTCTCTCTAACCACCTCTCTGTCTCTCTTACCACCTGTCTGTGTCTCTAACCACCTGTCTGTCTCTCTTACCACCTGTCTGTCTCGCTTACCACCTGTCTGTCTCTCTAACCATCTGTCTGTCTCTCTAACCACCTGTCTGTGTCTCTAACCACCTGCCTGTGTCTTAACCATCTGTCTGTCTCTCTAACCACCTGTATCTCTATCTAACCACCTGTCTGTCTATCTAACCACCTGTCTGTCTCTCTAACCACCTGTCTGTCTATCTAACCACCTGTCTGTGTCTCTAACCACCTGTCTGTCTCTCTAACCAGCTGTCTGTCTCTCTAACCACCTGTCTGTCTATCTAACCACCTGTCTGTGTCTCTAACCACATGTCTGTGTATCTAACCACCTGTCTGTCTCTCTAACCACCTGTCTGTCTTCTAACCACCTGTCTGTCTCTCTTACCACCTGTGTGTCTCTCTAACCATCTGTCTGTCTCTCTAACCATCTGTCTGTCTCTCTAACCAGCTGTCTGTGTCTCTAACCACCTGTCTGTGTCTTAACCATCTGTCTGTCTCTCTTACCACCTGTGTGTCTCTCTAACCATCTATCTGTCTCTCTAACCATCTGTCTGTCTCTCTAACCACCTGTCTGTGTCTCTAACCACCTGTCTGTGTCTTAACCATCTCTCTGTCTCTCTAACCACCTGTATGTCTATCTAACCACCTGTCTTTCTCTCTAACCACCTGTATGTCTATCTAACCACCTGTCTGTCTCTCTAACCACCTGTCTGTCTCTCTAACCACCTGTCTGTGTCTCTAACCACCTGTCTGTCTCTCTAACCACCTGTCTGTCTATCTAACCACCTGTCTGTCTATACAACCACCTGTCTGTGTCTCTAAACACCTGTCTGTCTGCAGGTGTATTCTGCTGATCGTGCTGTTTTGTCAGTACCTGAGGACGACATCACTTCCTGTTCCTGTTTGGAGCAGGAAGACGGGTCTGAGCTCCACCAGAGTCCAGGTGTTCAGGATGTTCCCTGTGAGTGACCCTAACCCTTTATTATTATTATTATTATTATTATTATGATACACACACAGCCCAGTCACACAGGTGTGTGTGTGTATACTGTAGTAATGAAGGTGTGTGTGTGTATACTGTAGTAATGCAGGTGTGTGTGTATACTGTAGTAATGCAGGTGTGTGTATACTGTAGTAATGCAGGTGTATGTATACTGTAGTAATGCAGGTGTGTGTGTATACTGTGGTAATGCAGGTGTGTGTGTATACTGTAGTAATGCAAGTGTGTGTATACTGTAGTAATGCAGGTGTGTATACTGTAGTAACGCAGGTGTGTGTCTTCAGATCATCCTCGCCATCATGATCGTTTGGCTCGTCTGTTACATCCTGACTCTCACCGAAATGTTGCCTAGCGACCCTGAACGCTACGGACACAAGGCTCGCACCGACGCACGGGGGGAAATCATGGCGTCCTCGCCGTGGTTCAGAGTCCCTTATCCCTGTAAGCCAATCACAGCCCTCCACACCAACCAATCAGAGCCCCTTATCCCTGTAAGCCAATCACAGCCCTCCACACCAACCAATCAGTGCCCCTTATCCCTGTAAGCCAATCACAGCCCTCCATATCAACCAATCAGAGTCACTTATCCCAGAAAGCCCAACAATATCAACCAGAGATGCTCACCTGAAATCATCCAATCACAGCAGCTCACCTGTGTCCTGTGTGTCTGATAGGTCAGTGGGGGTTGCCAGTGGTAACAGTTGCCGGGGTGCTGGGCATGCTCAGTGCCACCATGGCAGGAATCGTGGAGTCCATCGGGGATTATTACGCCTGCGCCCGCCTGTCTGGAGCCACGCCCCCTCCAGTGCACGCCATAAACAGGTGAGACAGCAGGTAGACAGGAAGTGATGCAGGCTCCGCCCCCTCCAGTCCACGCCATCAACAGGTGAGACAGCAGGTAGACAGGAAGTGATGCAGGCTCCGCCCCCTCCAGTCCACGCCATCAACAGGTGAGACAGCAGGTAAACAGGAAGTGATGCAGGCTCCGCCCCCTCCAGTGCACGCCATCAACAGGTGAGACAGCAGGTAAACAGGAAGTGATGCAGGCTCCGCCCCCTCCAGTGCACGCCATCAACAGGTGAGAGAGCAAGTAGACAGGAAGTGATGCAGGCTCTGCCCCCTCCAGTGCACGCCATCAACAGGTGAGACAGCAGGTAGACAGGAAGTGATGCAGGCTCCGCCCCCTCCAGTGCACGCCATCAAAAGGTGAGAGAGCAGGTAGACAGGAAGTGATGCAGGCTCCCCCCCCTCCAGTGCACTCCATCAACAGGTGAGACAGCAGGTAAACAGGAAGTGATGCAGGCTCCGCCCCCTCCAGTGCACGCCATCAACAGGTGAGACAGCAGGTAGACAGGAAGTGATGCAGGCTCCACCCCCTCCAGTGCACGCCATCAACAGGTGAGACAGCAGGTAAACAGGAAGTGATGCAGGCTCCGCCCCCTCCAGTGCACGCCATCAACAGGTGAGACAGCAGGTAGACAGGAAGTGATGCAGGCTCCGCCCCCTCCAGTGCACGCCATCAACAGGTGAGACAGCAGGTAAACAGGAAGTGATGCAGGCTCCGCCCCCCTCCAGTGCACGCCATCAACAGGTGAGACAGCAGGTAAACAGGAAGTGATGCAGGCTCCGCCCCCTCCAGTGCACGCCATCAACAGGTGAGAGAGCAGGTAGACAGGAAGTGATGCAGGCTCCGCCCCCTCCAGTGCACGCCATCAACAGGTGAGACAGCAGGTAAACAGGAAGTGATGCAGGCTCCGCCCCCCTCCAGTGCACGCCATCAACAGGTGAGAGAGCAAGTAGACAGGAAGTGATGCAGGCTCCGCCCCCTCCAGTGCACGCCATCAACAGGTGAGACAGCAGGTAGACAGGAAGTGATGCAGGCTCCGCCCCCTCCAGTGCACGCCATCAACAGGTGAGACAGCAGGTAGACAGGAAGTGATGCAGGCTCCGCCCCCTCCAGTGCACGCCATCAACAGGTGAGACAGCAGGTAGACAGGAAGTGATGCAGGCTCCGCCCCCTCCAGTGCACGCCATCAACAGGTGAGACAGCAGGTAAACAGGAAGTGATGCAGGCTCCGCCCCCTCCAGTGAACGCCATCAACAGGTGAGACAGCAGGTAAACAGGAAGTGATGCAGGCTCCGCCCCCACCAGGTGTTTGACCTTTAGTTTTCCAGAGGGATCTTTTTTCTTTCTTTTTTTTACTTTCTTTTCCTTTTTCTTAAACAACACAAACAGCCTCAAAGACAAAAAAATACAGGTGTGCAGGTTTGTGTCCCCCCCCCCCCCCCCCACAGAATAACACAAGATTAATATTACAAAAACATTTAAAATGATAGACACACAAATGACAAACAAATGATTGAAATCATAACACAAACAAAGGTGGAGCTAAATGTTCGTCATGGTTCCCAGGGGGATCTTCACTGAAGGCGTGTGCTGCATCATCGCCGGCCTGCTGGGGACAGGAAACGGCTCCACCTCCTCCAGCCCAAATATAGGCGTGCTGGGAATCACCAAGGTAACGGAATCAGAAATGTACATTTGTTACAGCAGGAAAGAGCCAGCTTCATGTTAACTAAGAAGCAGGCATACAAAAATATTAAAGATTAAACAATTGTAAAAAATTACACAATTTACAAAAAACACATCCTTTAACAGTTGTGAGATTTAGCAGCCAGGTATATATAGCACCGTATTAACGCCATATATTATTGCACATAGTTGGTATACATTTTATTCATATGAATTGTATTTGTATTGATTGTATCGTGTTACCTGTGCAGGTGGGCAGCCGGCGGGTGGTGCAGTACGGAGCCTTCATCATGCTGCTGCTGGGCTCCGTGGGGAAGTTCACCGCTCTGTTCGCTTCGCTGCCGGACCCCATCCTGGGGGGACTGTTCTGCACCCTGTTCGGTGAGGGGCACCTGTCCAGGTGTTAGTGAGGGTCACCTGTCCAGGTGTTAGTGATGTCATCATGATCCAGGTGTTAGTGATGTAATCAAGATCCAGGTGTTAGTGATGTCATCATGATCCAGGTGTTAGTGAGGTCATCATGATCCAGGTGTTAGTGATGTAATCAAGATCCAGGTGTTAGTGAGGGTCACCTGTCCAGGTGTTAGTGATGTCATCATCATCATCCAGGTGTTAGTGAGGTCATCATGATCCAGGTGTTAGTGAGGTCATCATCATCCAGGTGTTAGTGATGTCATCATGATCCAGGTGTTAGTGAGGTCATCATCATCCAGGTGTTAGTGAGGGTCACCTGTCCAGGTGTTAGTGAGTCATCATGATCCAGGTGTTAGTGATGTCATCATGATCCAGGTGTTAGTGAGGTAATCATCATCCAGGTGTAGTGATGTCATCATGATCCAGGTGTTAGTGTGTCATCATGATCCGGGTGTTAGTGATGTCATCATGATCCGGGTGTTAGTGAGGTCATCATGATCCAGGTGTTAGTGAGGTCATCATGATCCAGGTGTTAGTGAGGTCATCATGATCCAGGTGTTAGTGAGGTCATCATGATCCAGGTGTTAGTGATGTAATCATGATCCAGGTGTTAGTGAGGTCATCATGATCCAGGTGTTAGTGATGTAATCATGATCCAGGTGTTAGTGAGGTCATCATGATCCAGGTGTTAGTGAGGTCATCATGATCCAGGTGTTAGTGAGGTCATCATGATCCAGGTGTTAGTGAGGTCATCATGATCCAGGTGTTAGTGAGGTCATCATGATCCAGGTGTTAGTGATGTCATCATCATCCAGGTGTTAGTGAGGTCATCATGATCCAGGTGTTAGTGAGGTCATCATGATCCAGTTGTTAGTGAGGTCATCATGATCCAGTTGTTAGTGAGGTCATCATGATCCAGGTGTTAGTGAGGTCATCATGATCCAGGTGTTAGTGAGGTCATCATGATCCAGGTGTTAGTGAGGTCATCATGATCCAGTTGTTAGTGAGGTCATCATGATCCAGGTGTTAGTGAGGTCATCATGATCCAGGTGTTAGTGAGGTCATCATGATCCAGTTGTTAGTGATGTCATCATGATCCAGGTGTTAGTGAGGTCATCATGATCCAGTTGTTAGTGAGGTCATCATGATCCAGGTGTTAGTGAGGTCATCATGATCCAGTTGTTAGTGAGGTCATCATGATCCAGGTGTTAGTGATGTCATCATCGTGTCTCCTCAGGTATGATCACAGCTGTCGGGCTCTCTAACCTGCAGCTGGTGGATTTGAACTCGTCCAGAAATCTTTTTGTTCTCGGGTTCTCGATGTTCTTCGGTCTGACTCTGCCAGCGTACCTGCACACACACCCCTCCTCCATCCACACAGGTGAGGGTGTGTGTGTGTGTCTGTGTGTGTGTGTTTGTGTGTGTGTGTGTGTGTGTGTTAGAGACCTATAGACAGTATTATTGATATTTAAACGTATATTATACCAACTCCACCTTTGTGTGTGTGTGTGTGTGTGTGTGTGTGTGTGTGTGTGTGTGTGTGTGTGTGTGTGTGTGTGTGTGTGTGTGTGTGTGTGTGCAGGGGTTGCAGAGCTGGATCAGATCCTGACGGTTCTCTTATCCACAGAGATGTTCGTCGGAGGTTTTCTGGCTTTTTGTCTCGACAACACAATACCAGGTAACACACACACACACCCACACAGACACACACACAGGCACACACACACACACAGGCACACACACACACGCACACACACTGACACACACACACACACAGGCACACACATACACACACGCACACACACAGGCACACACACACACACAGGCACACACACACAGGCACACACACACACACACAGGCACACACACACACACAAACACAAACACACACACACACACAAACACACAAACACACACACACACACAGGCACACACACACACGCGCACACACACAGGCACACACACACACACACAGGCACACACACACACACACGCACACACACTGACTTGTGTTTTCTTCTTCGTTGGTGCAGGGTCCCGGCAGGAGCGAGGCCTGGTTCAGGGCCGATGCTCTTCTTCCTCCTCCTCCTCCTCCTCCTCCTATGACCTTCCTCTGATGATGGACACCATCAGAAGGTCCCGCCTCCTCCGCTGGCTTCCCATCAGCCCCTCCTTCAGGGGGTTCAGAGCCGCCAGTGCCAACCAATCAGAGGGGGAGGAAGGGGAGGAGGGGCAGGAAGGGGGAGAGAGGGGGGGGGGAGGGGGAGAGAGGGGGGAGAAAGGAGAGATGAACCCTCCTGGTCTTGAGCAGGAGTCCAACCTCTGAGGCTCTGTGACATGAAGGATCAGATTAACCCTGTTGAAATGTTTTACTGTTGAAATGTTTAAATGTTGAAATGTTTTACTGTTGAAATGTTTAAATGTTGAAATGTTTTACTGTTGAAATGTTTAAATGTTGAAATGTTTAAATGTTGAAATGTTTAAATGTTGAAATGTTTAAATGTTGAAATGTTTAAATGTTGAAATGTTTTACTGTTGAAATGTTTAAATGTTGAAATGTTTAAATGTTGAAATGTTTAAATGTTGAAATGTTTAAATGTTGAAATGTTTAAATGTTGAAATGTTTAAATGTTGAAATGTTTTACTGTTGAAATGTTTAAATGTTGAAATGTTTAAATGTTGAAATGTTTTACTGTTGAAATGTTTAAATGTTGAAATGTTTTACTGTTGAAATGTTTAAATGTTGAAATGTTTTACTGTTGAAATGTTTAAATGTTGAAATGTTTAAATGTTGAAATGTTTTACTGTTGAAATGTTTAAATGTTGAAATGTTTAAATGTTGAAATGTTTAAATGTTGAAATGTTTAAATGTTGAAATGTTTTACTGTTGAAATGTAATAAATGTTTAAATGTAAAAATGTTTAAGAAGAAGAGTGTGTAGATCTGCAGTTCAGGATTCATGATTCAAAGGTGTTATCATCAGATGCTCAGCAGCTACAGTGGAGACGCAGAGACACAGAGACACGGAGACACGGAGACACGGAGAAAGGAAATTCTCCTGACCTGAGCTCCTCCAGCAGAGCAACAAATAGAATAACATACAGAAATACAAATAAAAAACAGTGCAAGAAGTCTGTATCCATGTAGATAGAATATGATATGCACAAGAACAGAATATGAAATTACATAATGTACATTAAGACAATTAAGTCTTAATCCCATAGTCCTGATAGAGCTCTATAGTCCTGATGGGGGTCTCTATAGTCCTGATGGAGGTTTCTATAGTCCTGATATAGCTCTATAATCCTGGTGGAGGTCTCTATAGTCCTGATACAGGTCTCCATAGTCCTGATGGGGGTCTTTATAGTCCTGATAAAGGTCTCTATAGTCCTGATGGGGGTCTCTATAGTCCTGATGGAGGTCTCTATAGTCCTGATATAGCTCTATAATCCTGATGGAGGTCTCTATAGTCCTGATATAGCTCTATAATCCTGATGGAGGTCTCTATAGTCCTGATAGAGCTCTATAGTCCTGGTGGAGGTCTCTATAGTCCTGATAGAGCTCTATAATCCTGGTGGAGGTCTCTATAGTCCTGATGGAGGTCTCTATAGTCCTGATAGAGCTCTATAGTCCTGGTGGAGGTCTCTATAGTCCTGATACAGGTCTCTGTAGTCCTGATCGGGGTCTTTATAGTCCTGATGGAGGTCTCTATAGTCCTGATAGAGCTCTATAGTCCTGATGGGGGTCTCTATAGTCCTGATGGAGGTCTCTATAGTCCTGATGGGGGTCTTTATAGTCCTGATGGAGTTCTCTATATTCCTGATAGAGCTCTATAGTCCTGATAGAGCTCTATAATCCTGGTGGAGGCCTCTTATAGTCCTGATAGAGCTCTATAGTCCTGATGGAGTCTCTATAGTCCTGATGGAGGTCTCTATACTCCTGATGGAGGTCTCTTTAGTCCTGATAGAGGTCTCTTTAGTCCTGATGGAGGTCTCTATAGTCCTGATGGAGGTCTCTTTACTCCTGATAGAGGTCTCTTTAGTCCTGATGGAGGTCTCTATAGTCCTGATGGAGGTCTCTTCACTCCTGATAGAGGTCTTTATAGTCCACCAAATGGACAGACAGATTAAAAATAAAGTCCCCTGGTTTGTCTCTAGAGGCTAACTGCCATGAGAAAAATCTGATCAATATTCCAAAATCTGCCACTAGATGTTGCTCATTGTACCAATACAGTTTATATAATACATAACATATTATTGGGGCCCGAGCACGGAGTGCTAGGACCCAACGGCATCCTAGCACGAAGTGCGAGGAACCTATTGTTCTCCGTGGAATTCTTCTTATTAGGGCCCGAGCACGGAGCGCTAGGACCCAATGGTGTCCTAGCACGATGTGCGAGGAACCTATTGTTCTCCGTGGAATTCTTCTTATTAGGGCCCGAGCACGGAGCGCTAGGACCCAACGGTGTCCTAGCACGAGTGCGAGGAAACTATTGTTATTGCACAAATTCTTATTATTATTATTTTTGTATCCTGTTTTTGAGGGCTTTAGGACGCTCACAAAGTTGTATAATTTTGCACGGACGCCAGGACCGGTGAAAAATTCAACATTCTGGAGTCAATGGGTTAAATATTCCAAGTGCTCGCTAGCGCCACCTATCAAAATCCCATTTCGGAATAATTTACAAAGTCGCACCGTAACTCCGAATGACCTGAAATTTTGCACACATATCCGGGTGGACCTGTTCTACAAATAATCCTCTTGGAACCCTAAGCTCCGCCTATTTTATTTTTTTTTTAATTAGCATAATGTTCAAAACAGTGAAATATTCACTTAAATTTCAATTTTCAGTTTTGTCAACACCAAACTTCGTATACAGCATCGGCGGAGGGTCAGACACATTACCGTAGAAATGAGCATGTTAACACGATAAATATTGCCGCCATAATCAAAACGTACTCGCAAAAAGCGGGGCTTAGAAAAATGCTCATAACTCATCAACAATGTATCCATATATCACAGATTTTGGTGGATAGCTTCAGTCTGTCTTGGGGAATAGGCACACCAAAGCATTTTCATTTTGGACTATAGGGGGCGCCAAAAACACCACCAATTTATAACTCAAGAACGGATGGACGAATATTTTTTTTTTTTTACACATACTCTGGGGTGACTACGAACTGAGATTTAAAGTGTCGCAACAAATGCAGAATGTGGGCGTGGCCTATACATTTATTTTTAATTGCGATAATTGCTTCGGACGCAAAACTTGGGACACACGTAAGAGACCACGACCTTTTCGATAATGTAAAAAAAAAACCTAATTTTTCAAAACAACTGCTCACTAGCGCCCCCTATTGTGTGGTAGTCACATATAGTTTCTCAGAACTTCACGAATTTTGGCACAGACATTCCTCATGGAATTGCGAACATATCTCTAAATAGCTTCCATTAGCCCCGCCCCCGACAAAGTCGGCCATTTTGAGAAATGTGCGTTTTTCATGCATTTTAAGCACATTCTTGCGAACTCCTCCTAGGGAAATGATCGGAAAAATTCCAGTCCAGGACAAGTTCAGCCCATATCCAATGTGATGCTAAGTTGCTAAGGAATAGTCTATCGCTCCAACGAGGAGCTCGTAAGCCAACGGAGAATTTTCCATTTTTGACGATTCACCTATCAGAATTACTCCAAATTACTCCAAACTACTCGCATATAGTTTTTCCCATATTCACGAAACGCTGTATACACATTGCTATTATGATTGCACACATTTTTCAAATTACTTTTCATTAGCCCCGCCCCCCAGAAAGTCGGCCATTTTGAAAGATTTGCGTTTTTCATGCATTTTAAGCACATTTTCTAATTCCTCATAGGGAAATGATCGGAAAAATTCCAATCTAGGACAACTTAAGCGCATATCCAATGTGATGCTACATTGCAAAGGAATAGTCATTTGCTCGAACGGGGAGCTCGTAAGCTAACGGAGAATGTACATTTTTGACAAATACATTAATCCAAACTACTACATTTCCATTATGGAAACATTTACAAAGTCGCACCGTTAACTCCGAATGACCTGAAATTTTGCACACTTATTCGGGTGACCTACTCTACATATTATCTCCATGAACCCCTAAGCTCCGCCTACTTCATTTTTTTTAATTAGCATAATGTTAAAAACAGTAAAATATTACCTTAAATTTCCATTTTTTGTTTTTCAACGCCACACTTAGTATACAGCATCGGTGGAGGGTCAGACACATTACCGTAGAAAATGAGCATGTTCAGTCGATAAATATGGCCATCATTAATCTAAACCTGTTTGCAAAAAGTCGGGGCTTACAAAGAAATGCTCATAACTGGTTAGGGTTAGGGTTTAGGGTTAGGGTTAGCCTAACCCCTAACCCACACACACACCGCCTCTGCTGGCGGCAAATTCAATTAAATACAACAACACACACCTACTCACTGTACAACACACACATACAGCTCCTAAAGCATATCATGTATATCAGGCTACAGCCCTTGTATATTTTATTATGTGAACACTATATGGTTTCATGAATAATATCTACTCTTTACTTGTAGATATCTACTAAAGCATACAAATAAAGTGTGCAATGTAGGCCTGTTACATATGTTATTGCTGTTCTCACTGTAAACATCGCGTCTGAATGAAAGCAGTTGGATTAAAAAAAAATAGCCTAACATCCAGGCGAGATGTGATTAGTGAGTAAACAAACGGTAAAGGGCAGAAAGTCTGATGCACATTTGATCCTCTTAAATAACTTATAATCACAACGGGAACAGTTTGCAGAGCTTTGCTTCGTTGACATAAGTCCAGCCATGCGTCACGCCTCTTTAAACATCACTGTTGGCTGAAATCGACTCCGGAGGATACATCAGTGTACCCTCGGTTATAGCTCCTCCAGAGACACTGCTCTCTCCTCTCTCCTCTCTCCTCTCTCCTCTAAATCAGTGTATCCTCGGTTACGGCTCCTCCAGACAGCCTCCTCGATAATCCATCCTCGACGAGCCTTTAGAGAAATTTGTTTTCCTTCGAGACGGCGCGCCGACATCCGTTTCCGGGTCGCTGCCGGAGGACCTGGGAGCCTGGGACGCGAAAATGAGAGAAATGACAAACGGCTCATTTCGGAGGACTCGCGCGCGTCTGCTTGACGCCGGGACGACCGGCGCCCTCCCCGACAGGCGCACGGACGCGAGGGCCCGCTCATCACTGCGCGCACTTCTGCGACCGCAGTTTTAATTATTATTGTAAAAGGGCTCGCGTTGGCAGAAACCTACGGAGCCCCCTAGGGGACATGGAGAAGAAAAAAAAAAGAATGTTGAACAAAAAAATATATATATGTTTTGCTGTTTTGCTTCGCTCTGAGTGTTCTCTTGAGGTGTCTTTCACTTATGTGAAACCCGTGCCTATTGCCAAGCACTGATGTTATATCTTTATATTTAAGGCCAAGCTCAAAGTAAAATCAATGAACCGCTCCATTGTTGTGGTTTCTGTGTTGCCGAACTGATCAGGAAGTATATTGAGCTAAATGAAAAGTTTTGCGAGATCTCGCAAAAGTATTGCGAGATCTCGCAAAGGGGTTTTGCGAGATCTCGCAAAACCCCTAGGTGGCTCCGTAGAAACCTGATCCATACAGGCAGCCCTAAATAATAACAAGTATCCATCATGTGTGGTGCTATCTGTAGTTGTCTTATTTGTTGTTGTTTCATATTGTTTTCACAGAGCTGTGGAAATGATTTCCCCCTGGGGACAATACATCTAATCTAAACTCATTTAGTATTCAATCCCACACTTAGGCTGCAGCCACACGAGGCCGATAACGGTCGTATCTGCTACAGTTCTCTATCAGATAGACGGTTTGGCCACACGAGGATGATAACGGTCGTATCTGCTACAGTTCTCTACCACATAGATGGTTCGGCCACACGAGGACGATAACGGTCGTATCTGCTACAGTTCTCTAACACATAGACGGTTCGGCCACACGAGGATGATAACGGTCGTATCTGCTACAGTTCTCTAACACATAGACGGTTCGGCCACACGAGGATGATAACGGTCGTATCTGCTACAGTTCCCTATCAGATAGACGGTTCGGCCACACAAGGACGATAACGGTCGTATCTGCTACAGTTCTCTATCAGATAGACGGTTCGGCCACACGAGGCCGATAACGGTCGTATCTGCTACAGTTCTCTGTCAGATAGACGGTTCGGCCACACGAGGCCGATAACGGTCCTATCTGCTACAGTTCTCTATCAGATAGACGGTTCGGCCACACGAGGCCGATAACGGTCCTATCTGCTACAGTTCTCTATCAGATAGACGGTTCGGCCACACGAGGCCGATAACGGTCCTATCTGCTACAGTTCACTATCAGATAGACGGTTCGGCCACACGAGGCCGATAACGGTCCTATCTGCTACAGTTCTCTATCAGATAGACGGTTCGGCCACACGAGGCCGATAACGGTCGTATCTGCTACAGTTCTCTATCAGATAGACGGTTCGGCCACACGAGGACGATAACGGTCGTATCTGCTACAGTTCTCTATCAGATAGACGGTTCGGCCACACGAGGCCGACACGGAAACGCAGAAAACGATAACGATAACGGGTCCCTAGGTGGGTAGATCTGCAAACTAAACGCTCTGGGGGGCAAACAGCTCCGTGTCTACGCTATACGATCATTTCCTGATAACGTTGAAGCAATAGCCCCGCCTCTCCCCACCTCTCCTGCTCAGAGATCAGCTGCTGGGCTGTCAGAAGAGGGGAGGAAAAGAGAGGCTCCGTTTTTTATTCTTATATTATTATATCGAGTCGTTATCAATTTGTTTTCAAGTTCAATAAATAAGAAAGAAGACCTTTGACCGGCACTTTTCTAATTTTGTCCGGAAGATTTAAACTTTAACGGACATGTTGACCGGCGAAAACAAATCTAACTGAAAGTCTGCTGCACGGTCCCCTCGTCCCTTGGAAGGGGCGGAGAGGTGGGTGTTCTTCATCTGCTGGTGGACTACCGGAGAGTAGGAGCACACGCTCGCCTCGGGAGGGAGAGAAAGAGCCAGAGCGTCCACAGCGGAGAATAAACAGAAGGGCAACCATGGCAACCATGGCAACCATGCGCGGGAAGTCTTCTTCGCTGCTTTTGTGGCAGACTACAGCGCCACTTACAGGCCTGGCATATGTACTACAGCGTCTCCAGCGCTTTCGAGCGGTCTCGTGTGAACGGACACGTTTCTGGTGCCTGTTGCGTGTGGACGGAAGACTTTTTTGATAACGATTGCGGTCCATTATCGTTATCATCCTTGTGTGGCAAAGGCTTTAGCCATTGAGAACATCAATTTGTAACTTACCTCGTTTAAAGCACTTTTGTTTTAATACTATGGATTTAGTTGACACTACTAGCCGAGTTTCTTTTGTGCAATATCTCGCGGGCAGGTACATTGAATTAGAAGTAGATGTAGAAGAAGAAGAAGAAGAAGAAGAAGAAGAAGAAGAAGATTTGATTTTTAAAACAAAATTGTATTTGCATTTGTTTTAAACATACACCAACCCTGCAAAAGAGTCAGAACAAACCTAATACATCACACAATCAAAATAAATAAACAGATTTCCATGACTACCAAATAAAGATCATTTGAAAAGCGTTTTACCCATTTTAAAAACATCCTCTTTTACTCCCTTTAAAAACAAAAACTACACCTATCCTTTAAAACTTCAATATTAGAGAGTCATTCTCCCCCAGTGAGCACAGAACCTGCCCAACAGCCCACACATCCAGAACCCCCTGCAGATGATTGATCAGCGTATAGTACGCATGCTCCACCCTCAGACGCGCTGCCACCAGCCCCCTCAGACAGAGCACTGCATCCGTCCATCCCTCTCCAGCAACTTGGTTCTTCCTACTTTTCCAGATTGCTAATTTTGCATTAGCAAACAAGAAATGTATCAGAACCAGGGTTTCCCTCTTTTTCAGGATGGATTTGGGCCCATGGACAAAAAGTGGTATGGAGAAAACCTCCCCGAAACCTTCCACCCACCCCTGTAACATGTTTTTAAGATCAGCCAATCGGGGACAGGACACCACTAAATGCTCCAATGTTTCTGCCATAAGACAGAACGGACAGCCCCCCCTTGTGCCTGGGTCAAAATGAGCCCTGTATTTGTTAGTGGCTATTGCACCGTGTATAATTCTCCATTGGATGTCAGCCATCCGTTTCTCAACCGGAGATTTATACAGGATCCGCCAGCTGCCCTGAGGGGAAAAGCCCAAGCCAAACACATCTGTCCACCTCGACTCTCTGACGCCTGCGAGCGAGCTGAGGTTTAGCACCTTTACGCAGCTAAGATATAGCTTCTTTCCACTGCAGGAGCTGAACTCTCCAGGTGTTAGAGTCCCCAGTGATAGCAGGAGACCATCCTCCTCTCTCCATTCCCCCACCGCAGGACCCACACTCAAGGCAGGAAAAAAATAATCATGTCCCTTTCTCCACTGGTCAGCCAGATCTGCATCCAGAGCAAAAGTCCGGTGCGATGGCGACAGCGACTGCAGGAGCAAACTCCCAGGACCTTTAAACCCCTGTTTCCCCAGCTAAGGTTACCAGGAAGACTGGGCCTATTTCCTACACTCCACAGACCTACCAAAACTGCCTCACCAATCTCCAGTTCACTTTGGCTGAAGCTGCCTTCCTATACAAAACTAAACTTTCCTGTAGCTCCTGGATATCTCGCTGACCCTGGATAAAAAAACACTGACATCATCAACATAAGCTGATACAACCACCGGGGGGGCCTGAGCTGACTGAAGAAGAAGAAGAAGAAGAAGAAGAAGAAGAGGTAGAAGAAGAAATACGCAAACGCTACAAACAGGCACAACACTGTTACGCTGTTTTTACTGACATCATGTAACATTTGATTTCACCTTGCTCTATGTTTTTTAACGCACTTTCAAAAACGGGAACATTTTCGGGGTTTCAACCGGGTACCGGCCCCCGGAAACGGGGACGTTTTGGTCCCCCATCCCACTGTGTTTACAGCTAAGCACACATTAACATTAAACATTAAACATTAAAGGTCCCATGTCATGGCCATTTCTACTGATCATAGTTCCATTGTTGAGGTCTACTAGAATAGATTCACATTGTTCAATGTTCCAAACTCACATTGGTTTCTCATACAGCATCTCTGTAAAGTATGTGTATTCACTCTCTGTCCTACACGCCTTGTTGGAGCTCCTGCCCCCCCCCCCCCCCTCCCTGTGAGCCCAGTGTGCTCTGATTGGTCGGGACGTTGCGAGGCTCGCTGCTCACTGAGCTGGCTTACTGGTGTGGTTTCCGGGTGAATAAGTGTGGCTTGATATTAAGAAAAAGGTTTATAAACGCTGTGAGAATGGGTCTGCGGAGAGCATTTCTCCGCGATCCCAACTCGTCTATTACCAGCCAGGGAGCTCTATGCAAGTCAATGGGACTCCCTGTTAGTTGAAAATGTACGCTAAAGGTCCCCACCCCTCCTGGTGTGTGAGGAGCTCTGCGGATTGGTCCATTTTGGACCGCATGACGTCATGCGGTTCCCGGAAGAAACAAATGTAAAAAGAGAAATCTCCAACGAGGCGTTCTGGGGCAGGAGACAGGTCTTCTCTGTGTTAGAGTTTTACTCTCTACAGGGTGCACTTTGAGGGTTTGTGACTCTGCAGACCGTTTACATGCAGAACAACCTTCATAACACAAGGGGACGGGGAATAACCGGAAAAGCATGACATGGGACCTTTAAGACTACAAGCTCACTTGGGGTTGAGGCTTTCTTACACGTTGCTTGACTGCCCCACATATCAAGTGAGGGGGCAAAGAATACATCTGAGGGAGCAATGCCCCCTTTTGCCCTTGTCCTGATGGGGGTCTACGGGAAGTACTGTCTGTCTTTGTCCTCAAAACACATCTCATATTTACACCTGAAGAGGAACCAGTACTACAGGAAGTACTGGTTCCTCTATGTTGGTAGAACTGCAATAAAACACCAGAGTACGCACTTCCTGTGAAAATCACTTTAATTTCTGTGTTCATTTCACTACAAAATCATCTGTCATCAAACGTTCACAATACAAAACATCCACAAATCTGAAGAAGGAGGGGGTTGGGGGTCAGGATCCCTGTGATTGGTCAGAGCATTGGGGGGGTCAGGATCCCTGTTATTGGTCAGAGACTTGGGGGGGTCAGGATCCGTGTGATTGGTCAGAGCATTGGGGGGGTCAGGGTCCATGTGATTGGTCAGAGAGCGTTGGGGGGGTCAGGGTCCATGTGATTGGTCAGAGCATTGGGGGGGTCAGGATCCGTGTGATTGGTCAGAGCATTGGGGGCGGGTCAGGGTCCGTGTGATTGGTCAGAGCGTTGGGGGATCAGGATCCGTGTGATTGGTCAGAGCGTTGGGGGGGTCAGGGTCCCTGTGATTGGTCAGAGCGCTGGGGGGTCAGGGTCCATGTGATTGGTCAGAGCATTGGGGGGGTCAGGATCCGTGTGATTGGTCAGAGCATTGGGGGGTCAGGGTCCGTGTGATTGGTCAGAGCGCTGGGGGGGGTCAGGGTCCGTGTGATTTGTCAGAGCATTGGGGGGGTCAGGGTCCGTGTGATTGGTCAGAGCGTTGGGGGGGTCAGGATCCGTGTGATTGGTCAGAGCGTTGGGGGTTCAGGGTCCGTGTGATTGTCAGAGCATTGGGAGGGGTCAGGGTCCGTGTGATTGGTCAGAGCGTTGGGGGGGTCAGGGTCCGTGTGATTGGTCAGAGCATTGGGGGGGTCAGGGTCCGTGTGATTGGTCAGAGCATTGGGGGGGTCAGGGTCCGTGTGATTAGTCAGAGAGTTGTGGGGGGTCAGTATCCGTGTGATTGGTCAGAGCATTGGGAGGGGTCAGGGTCCGTGTGATTGGTCAGAGCGTTGGGGGGTTCAGGGTCCGTGTGATTGGTCAGAGCATTGGGGGGGTCAGGATCCGTGTGATTGGTCAGAGCGCTGGGGGGGTCAGGGTCTGTGTGATTGGTCAGAGTATTGGGGGTCAGGGTCGGTGTGATTGATCAGAGCGTTGGAGGGGGTCAGGGTCCGTGTGATTGGTCAGAGTATTGGGGGGTCAGGGTCGGTGATTGATCAGAGCATTGGAGGGGGTCAGGGTCCATGTGATTGGTCAGAGAGCGTTGAGGCCACTCCCCTCTGCCTCCTTCAGTTCTTTCAAAGCCACGCCCCGTTGTGGCCACGCCCTCTTTCAAAGCCACGCCCTCTTCTGGTTGGAGAGGGTGAGGTTTGTTTCCGACCTGAACAAAAACATTTAGATAACAAGGATGCTAACACAGCTAACTCTGTTAATAAAGCTAACAGGGATATATATACGCTTTCAGAGCTAATAATGCTAACCCTGTTAAAAAAAGCTAACACCGATGACCCCGTCCCAGCTAATAAGGCTAACTCTGTTAACAAAGATAACACCGATGACCCTGTCCTGGCTAATAAGGCTAACCCTGTTAACAAAGATAACACCGATGACCCTGTCCCGGCTAATAAGGCTAACTCTGTTAACAAAGATAACACCGATGACCCTGTCCCGGCTAATAAGGCTAACCCTGTTAACAAAGATAACACCGATGACCCTGTCCCAGCTAACAATGCTAACAAAGGTTATACTTACAATGCTGGCACTGCTAACGCTAGCACAGCTGATTCAGCTATCTTACAGAGCGACTAATTAAGCTGCTAGCCGTTAGCTTACCCGTTCTCCTCCACGTCCTCGATGGTGTCGGGCAGCGGCTTGTTGAGCGTCTCCGGCAGGAAGCAGGCGAAGATGCTGGCTAACACCGCCGCCCCCCCGTAAACAACACTGGGCAGAGCAGGGAGTACCTGGGAAATGTAGTCCATCAGAAGGGTTAGCATGAATTACGTAGGAAGGGGGAGATGTATCTGATTCCTGGACGTACTTATAAACATGGGACAAAAAACACAACAACAAACAACAATAATGATAACATGTTCAACGAGAAACCTCATCAAGGATCAGGACCGCGGGCGCCGCCATGCTGCCGACCCTCGCCATGGTGGAAACAAAGCCCAATCCTGTCTGCCTGCACACACAAACACACACACACACACACACACACAAACACACAAACACACACACACACACATATACACATACAGAGATGATGCATGGCTGTGTAATGTATGTATACTGTATATATGTATTTATATATGTACGGGGGCTCACCTGAGCACGGTGGGGTACAGCTCACCTGTGTATAGGTACACGGTGGTGAAGGAGGCCGAGGTGAAGCATTTACCCAGACAGGCCAGCGTGGTGCGAACCGTCTGCATGTCTGTGGGGGGGTACACCTGTCTTTCACACCTCAGTACACTCTGTGTGTTAGTGTGTGTGTGTGTGTGTGTGTGTGTGTGTGTGTGTGTGTGTGTTGTGTGTGTGTGTGTGTGTTACCTGCAGGGACCAAGATGTTGGCGAAGATGAAGAGGGCGGAGACGAACAGGCAGGTGGCCTGAGAGACGCGTCTCCCCAGGTAACTGAGCATGCCCAGAGCCACCAGCTTGGCGGGAAAATCCATGGCCCCGAAGATCAGCTGGATCTGGTAGATACTCACCTGGACAGGTGAGACAGGTGGGAAGGAGACAGGTTGGACAGGTTGGACAGGTGGGACGGAGACAGGTTGGACAGGTGGGACAGAGACAGGTTGGACAGGTGGGACAGGAACAGGTGGTACAGAGACAGGTGAGACAGGAGGACAGGTGAGACAGGAACAGGTGAGACAGGAGGAGGTATATTTGTTCTTTCTGATGTAATTTGATCGTATGTCTCTGTTAGTGAAAACATTCAGAGAGTAACAGGAAGTGTTAGCTTAGCTGCTGTTAGCTTACATGTAGCATCAGTGCTAATCATGTGACTCACCCCAAACTTCTGCAGGTCCATCGCCAGACCATAATACGCAAAGCTGGTGGCAAACCTGCAGGATGACATCACAGTCAGACGGGCATAACTTGATGTACATAGATATATAATTATAAAAATATATCATGTGAAATATATCATGTAGAAATATATCATGTAGAAATATATCATGTGAAATATATCATGTAGAAATATATCACGTAGAAATATTTCATGTAGAAATATATCATGTAGAAATATATCACGTAGAAATATTTCATGTAGAAATATATCATGTAGAAATATATCACGTAGAAATATTTCATGTAGAAATATATCATGTAGAAATATATCACGTAGAAATATATCATGTAGAAATATTTCATGTAGAAATATATCATGTAGAAATATATCACGTAGAAATATATCATGTAGAAATATATCATGTGAAATATATCATGTAGAAATATATCATGTGAAATATATCATGTAGAAATATATCACGTAGAAATATATCATGTAGAAATATATCACGTAGAAATATATCATGTAGAAATATATCATGTGAAATATATCATGTAGAAATATATCATGTGAAATATATCATGTAGAAATATATCATGTGAAATATCATGTAGAAATATATCACGTAGAAATATTTCATGTAGAAATATATCATGTAGAAATATATCATGTAGAAATGAAGATATATAATCTATGTAAACACACTGCTGCTATCTGACATGTGTATCTGTGTTTTCAGTTTGAATAACATAAGCTTCTTATTGTTTCTCTACTCTGTCAGCTGATAGCAGAACAATAAAGTTTATTACAGCTGTGTATGAGTTAATGAAGATGTGGATGTGTTAATGAAGGTGTTAATGAAGATGTGGATGTGTTAATGAAGGTGTTAATGAAGGTGTGGATGTGTTAATGAAGATGTTAATGAAGGTGTGGATGTATTAATGAAGGTGTTAATGAAGGTGTTAATGAAGGTGTGGATGTGTTAATGAAGGTGTGGATGTGTTAATGAAGGTGTGGATGTGTTAATGAAGGTGTGGATGTGTTAATGAAGGTGTGGTGTGGTTAATGAAGGTGTGGATGTGTTAATGAAGATGTGGATGTGTTAATGAAGGTGTTAATGAAGGTGTTAATGAAGGTGTGGATGTGTTAATGAAGATGTTAATGAAGGTGTGGATGTGTTGAAGGTGTGGATGTGTTAATGAAGGTGTGGATGTGTTAATGAAGTGGATGTGTTAATGAAGGTGGGATGTGTTAATGAAGGTGTGGATGTGTTAATGAAGGTGTGGATGTGTTAATGAAGGTGTGGATGTGTTAATGAAGGTGTTAATGAAGGTGTGGATGTGTTAATGAAGGTGTGGATGTGTTAATGAAGGTGTTAATGAAGGTGTTAATGAAGGTGTGGATGTGTTAATGAAGGTGTGGATGTGTTAATGAAGGTGTGGATGTGTTAATGAAGGTGTGGATGTGTTAATGAAGGTGTGGATGTGTTAATGAAGGTGTTAATGAAGGTGTTAATGAAGGTGTGGATGTGTTAATGAAGGTGTTAATGAAGGTGTGGATGTGTTAATGAAGGTGTGGATGTGTTAATGAAGGTGTTAATGAAGGTGTGGATGTGTTAAGGAAGGTGTGGATGTGTTAATGAAGGTGTTAATGAAGGTGTTAATGAAGGTGTGGATGTGTTAATGAAGGTGTGGATGTGTTAATGAAGATGTGGATGTGTTAATGAAGGTGTTAATGAAGGTGTTAATGAAGGTGTGGATGTGTTAATGAAGGTGTTAATGAAGGTGTGGATGTGTTAATGAAGGTGTGGATGTGTTAATGAAGGTGTTAATGAAGGTGTGGATGTGTTAATGAAGGTGTTAATGAAGGTGTTAATGAAGGTGTGGATGTGTTAATGAAGGTGTTAATGAAGGTGTGGATGTGTTAATGAAGGTGTTAATGAAGGTGTTAATGAAGGTGTTAATGAAGGTGTGGATGTGTTAATGAAGGTGTGGATGTGTTAATGAAGGTGTGGATGTGTTAATGAAGGTGTGGATGTGTTAATGAAGGTGTGGATGTGTTAATGAAGATGTGGATGTGTTAATGAAGGTGTTAATGAAGGTGTTAATGAAGGTGTGGATGTGTTAATGAAGATGTTAATGAAGGTGTGGATGTGTTAATGAAGGTGTGGATGTGTTAATGAAGGTGTTAATGAAGGTGTGGATGTGTTAATGAAGGTGTTAATGAAGGTGTGGATGTGTTAATGAAGATGTTAATGAAGGTGTGGATGTGTTAATGAAGGTGTGGATGTGTTAATGAAGGTGTGGATGTGTTAATGAAGGTGTGGATGTGTTAATGAAGGTGTGGATGTGTTAATGAAGGTGTGGATGTGTTAATGAAGGTGTTAATGAAGGTGTTAATGAAGGTGTGGATGTGTTAATGAAGGTGTTAATGAAGGTGTGGATGTGTTAATGAAGGTGTGGATGTGTTAATGAAGGTGTGTATGTGTTAATAATAACTTGGATTTCTATAGCACCTTTCATGAGACCCAAGGTCGCTTTACAAGGAAGAACAGGAGTATAAACAAACATAACAAACATAACAAAAACAAAGGCAGTCAGACGAACAGTTAGACAAAACAACAAATAGATTTGGGGCCAAAGTCCTTGGCAGACAGATGGGACTTGAGGGCTCTTTTGAAGGCGTCAAGTGTGGGGATGTTGTTGATCTCCGCAAAGAGAGCGTTCCAGAGAGTGGGGGCTGCCATACTGAAGGCTCTATCCCCGAAGGTTCACAGGTTGGTGCGGGGGGCCAGAGTCTGAAGACCGCAGGTTCCGGGGTGGGGCATGTGGGAAAAACAGCGAGCCAGCTAGCAGCTAGCACCATTAGCCTGGTAGAAACCGGACCTCGAACCTCAGCAGCGGTGATGGAAAACACCCCTGTCGAGATGGCAGGACTGAGGGAGGGTTCTTGGATAGTCCTGGGAGCGTGGCAGAGAGGAGCCCAGTCGGGGTATTTTCCGGAGCGGGGATTCCACGGATAGCAGAGCACGACGGTGAGCTCGTTATGCTAATGGCAGGATGGCAGAGGCTAGGAGCTAAACAGCAGCCAAACATAATCGGCTGAGCAACGGAGACGGCAGAAACACGAAACCAGAGCAGAACAATCTTTTCGCTGTGTATGTGAAAAAGATTTGACGGCAGGGAGTGATAGTCACTAAGGAATAAGCTTTGGCAAGAAGAGCGGCGAAAAACACGCCAGCGTCCCCTCTAGCCAACTTCCGGTGAGGAAGATGTGTATGTGTTAATGAAGGTGTGTAGGTGTTAATGGAGATGTGGATGTGTTAATGAAGTGTAATGAGATGTGGATGTGTTAATGAAGGTGTTAATGAAGATGTGGATGTGTTAATGAAGGTGTTAATGAAGATGTGGATGTGTTAATGAAGGTGTTAATGAAGATGTGGATGTGTTAATGAAGATGTGGATGTCTTAATGAAGATCTGGATGTGTTAATGAAGGTGTTAATGAAGGTGTTAATGAAGATGTGGATGTGTTAATTAAGGTGTTAATGAAGGTGTGGATGTGTTAATGAAGGTGTGGATGTGTTAATGAAGGTGTTAATGAAGGTGTTAATGAAGGTGTGGATGTGTTAATGAAGGTGTGAATGAAGGTGTGGGTGTGTTAATGAAGATGTGGATGTGTTAATGAAGATGTGGATGTGTTAATGGAGATGTGTAGGTGTTAATGGAGATGTGGATGTTAATTAAGGTGTTAATGAAGGTGTTAAGGAAGATGTGTTAATGAAGGTGTGTAGGTGAAGACCTGGATGTGTTAATGAAGGTGTTAATGAAGATGTGGATGTGTTAATGAAGATGTGGATGTGTTAATGAAGGTGTTAATGAAGATGTGGATGTGTTAATGAAAGTGTTAATGAAGACCTGGATGTGTTAATGAAGGTGTTAATGAAGACGTGGATGTGTTAATGAAGATATGGATGTGTTAATGAAGGTGTTAATGAAGACGTGGATGTGTTAATGAAGATGTGGATGTGTTAATGAAGGTGTTAATGAAGATGTGGATGTGTTAATGCAAGTGTTAATGAAGACCTGGATGTGTTAATGAAGGTGTTAATGAAGACGTGGATGTGTTAATGAAGGTGTTAATGAAGACGTGGATGTGTTAATGAAGGTGTTAATGAAGGTGTGTTTATGTTAATAAAGGTTTATTGAACTCCCACCAGACGACCAGCAGGCAGATGGAGATGCGTCTCATTTGTCTCGTCCTCAGAAGGTCGTACGCCGTGAAGGTCGAGCGGCTCGAGTCCATCTCCTTCTTCATGTGGGAGTGCAGCACCTACGGGTCACACGGTGCCGAGCTCAGCGTCTCATTGGACATCACAGGTCACACAGTGCCGAGCTCAGCTTTTCATTGGACATCACAGGTCACAGGGTGCCGAGCTCAGCTTCTCATTGGACATCACAGGTCACAGGGTGCCGAGCTCAGCATCTCATTGGACATCACAGGTCACAGAGTGCCGAGCTCAGCTTATCATTGGACATCACAGGTCACACTGTGCCGAGGTCAGCTTCTCATTGGACATCACAGGTCACACGGTGCCGAGCTCAGCTTATCATTGGACATCACAGGTCACACGGTGCCGAGCTCAGCTTCTCATTGGACATCACAGGTCACACAGTGCCGAGCTCAGCTTATCATTGGACATCACAGGTCACAGGGTGCCGAGCTCAGCTTATCATTGGACATCACAGGTCACACAGTGCCGAGCTCAGCTTATCATTGGACATCACAGGTCACAGGGTGCCGAGCTCAGCTTATCATTGGACATCACAGGTCACACGGTGCCGAGCTCAGCTTCTCATTGGACATCACAGGTCACACAGTGCCGAGCTCAGCTTCTTATTGGACAGCAGACATCTCTAAATGTATGACGGACAGTTGACAGCTTACCTCCAGCGTTAACGTGTCCTTGATGTCTTTCTTCCCGTTGACTCGAGCGACTCGGTGCAGAGACTTCAGAGCG
>JASDAP010000054.1:299539-309539 GCA_031216635.1 Dissostichus eleginoides
CAGTGTGTGTGATATATATATATATATGTATACACTGTGTGTGTGTTATATATACCGTGTGTGTGTGTGTGTTGTATATATACAGTGTGTGTGATATATATATATATACAGTGTGTGTGTGTGTGTGTGTGTGTGTGTGTGTGTTATATACAGTGTGTGTGTGTTATATATACAGTGTGTGTGATATATATATATATATATACACTGTGTGTGTGTTATATACAGTGTGTGTGTGTTATATATACAGTGTGTGTGATATATATATATATATATACACTGTGTGTGTTATATATACCGTGTGTGTGTGTGTTGTATATATACAGTGTGTGTGATATATATATATATATATACAGTGTGTGTGTGTGTGTGTGTTATATACAGTGTGTGTGTGTTATATATACCGTGTGTGTGTGTTGTATATATGTGTGTGTGTGTGTGTTGTATATATATATATATACAGTGTGTTTGTGTGTGTATTGTGTGTGTGTGTGTGTGTGTGTGTGTGTGTGTTTATTGCGTGTGTGTGTTTGTACCTGTCTGACAGCCCTCCGTACACAATGGCTCCTGTCAGAACGCCCCCCATATAGATGGTCTGGATCATCTGTTTGAGAGGCCGGAGACCACAGACCAGGTCCCACTGAGAGACAGACAGGTGAGAGACAGACAGGTCAGAGACAGACAGGTCAGAGACAGACAGGGGAGAGAGACAGACAGGAGAGAGACAGACAGGTCAGAGACAGACAGGTGAGAGACAGAAAGGAGAGAGACAGACAGGTGAGAGACAGACAGGTGAGAGACAGACAGGAGAGAGACAGACAGGTGAGAAACAGACAGGAGAGAGACAGACAGGTCAGAGACAGACAGGAGAGAGACAGACAGGAGAGAGACAATTGTCAGCTGTTAGCTGTTAGCTGTTAGCTGCTAGCTGTTAGCTGCTAGCTGTTAGCTGTTAGCTGTTGGCTGTTAGCTGTTAGCTGTTAGCTGCTAGCTGTTGGCTGTTAGCTGTTAGCTGTTAGCTGTTAGCTGCTAGCTGTTAGCTGCTAGCTGTTGGCTGTTAGCTGTTAGCTGTTAGCTGCTAGCTGTTGGCGGCAAGCTGTTGGCTGCTAGCTGTTGGCTGTTAGCTGTTAGCTGTTAGCTGCTAGCTGTTGGCTGCTAGCTGTTAGCTGCTAGCTGTTAGCTGCTAGCTGTTAGCTGCTAGCTGTTAGCTGTTAGCTGTTGGCTGTTAGCTGTTAGCTGTTGGCCGTTAGCTGTTGGCTGTTAGCTGTTAGCTGCTAGCTGTTGGCTGCTAGCTGTTAGCTGCTAGCTGTTAGCTGCTATCTGTTAGCTGCTAGCTGTTAGCTGTTAGCTGTTGGCTGTTAGCTGTTAGCTGTTGGCCGTTAGCTGTTGGCTGTTAGCTGTTTGCTGCTAGCTGTTGGCTGTTAGCTGTTGGCTGTTAGCTGTTAGCTGCTAGCTGTTGGCTGTTAGCTGTTAGCTGCTAGCTGTTAGGTAACCCTAACCCTTCCCCTCAGGTTCTCTATCTGGAGCTCTGGTCTCAGACCAGCTGATTCAAAATAGATTAAATTTTTTTTTCCTCAACATTCCACAAACAATAATCCATAATGACAAAGTGAAAAACGTTTTTAGAGATTGTTGCAAATGTCTTGAAAATAATCAAATGAAATATCACATGTACATAAGTACTCACACCTTTTCTTATGACACTGAACATTGAGCTCAAGTGCATCCCGTTTCCACTGATCATCCTCCAGATGTTTCTATAACCTGACTGGAGTCCACCTGTTGTAAATTCAATAGATTGGACATGACTTGGAAAGGAACACACCTGTCTATATGAGGTCCCACAGACAGTGCATATCAGAGCACAAACCAAGTCATGAGGTCCAAGGAATTGTCTGTAGACCTCAGAGACAGGATTGTATCAAAGCACAGATCTGGGGAAGGGTACAGAAAAATGTTTCTGCAGCATTGAAGGTCCCGACGAGCACAGTGGTCTCCATCATTTGCAAATGGAAGATGTTTGAAACCACCACGGCTCTTCCTAAAGCTGGCCGCCCAAACCAAACTGAACATCGGGGGAGGAGGGCCTTAGTCAGAGAGGTGACCAAGAACCTGATGGTCACTCTGACAGAGCTCCAGTGTTCCTCTGTGGAGATGGGAGAACCTTCTAGAAGGACAACCATCGCTGAACTCTCCACCAATCAGGCCTTTATGGTAGGGTGGCCAGAAGGAAGCCACTCTTCAGCAAAAGGCACATGAAAGCCCCCATGGAGCAAGGCACCGCTCCCTCCAGTGAAGCATGGTGGTGGCAGCATCATGCTGTGGGAGGTTCTTCAGCAGCAGGAACTGGGAGACTAGTCAGGATCAAGGGAAAGATGAATGCAGCAATGTACAGGGAGATCCTTGATGAAAACCTGCTCCAGAGCGCTCTGGACTCAGACTGGGGCGAAGGTCCACCTTTCAACAGGACAACGACCCTAAGCACACAGCCAAGATAACAAAGGAGTGGCTTCAGGACAAGTCTGTGAATGTCCTTGAGTGCAAAGACGCTCCCCGTCCAACCTGATGGAGCTTGAGACGATCTGCAGAGAAGAAACTGCCCAGAGAAAGGTGTGCTCATCATACTCAAGAAGACTTGAGGCTGTAATTGCTGCCAAAGGTGCTTCAACAAAGTAATGAGTAAAGGGTGTGAATACTTAAGCACATGTGATATTTGAGTGTTTTATTTTTAATAGATTTGCAACCTTTCTTTCAAAACTTTTTCACTTTGACATTATGGGGTATTGTGTGTAGAATGTTGAGAAAACAAATTCATTTAATCCATTTTCAAATGAGGCTGTAACATGTCAAATGTGTAAAAAGTGAAGGTATGAATACTTCCTGGATGCACTGTATCTGCTCCTGTTGTCAGAGTTTGATTCTTTGTGGTTCTGCACCGACTGTAAGTCTCTCCGGATAAAAGTGTCAGCTAAATATATGTAATGTAAATAATGTTAGCGTTAGTGTGGTTAGCATTAGCGTGGTTCGTTAGGTGGTTAGCGTTAGCCAGATGGACATGGTGACCTCTGACCTCGGACACGGTGGTGGAGAGAAACTCTGAGCGGTCGTAGGCCCATCCGTCCAAACATCCCTCGGTTGGGATCTGGCTAACGTTAGCTGAGCTGTTAGCCGCTAACAGCTGCCACTGAGGCTCCACAAACCTGAACAACACAAACAGGAAGTGATGTCACAGGGAGGTTAACCAATCAACACTAGTAATATATTAATGAAGATATTGATAATAAAACCTCCTGCAGCGGTCCAGTCTACTTCCTGAAGAGTCCATCGGGATGAAGGCCCTCAGAAGCTGCTTCTCATCTATCTACAACAACCAATCACATCCATCCATTCAGTGACAGCGGCCAATCACATCCATCCATTCAGTGACATCGGCCAATCACATCCATCCATTCATCGACAGCTACCAATCACATCCATCCATTCAGTGACAGCCAATCACATCCATCCATTCAGTGACAGCGCAATCATCCATCCATTCATGACAGCTACAATCTCATCCATCACCGGTCAGACAGACAGACAGACAGACAGACACAGACAGAGACAGACAGACAGACAGACAGACAGACAGACAGACAGAAGGGTCACCTGGTAGTGGGACAGGTTGTATCGGCTGCTGTGATTGGTCGGTAGGCTGCAGTGGTGGGCGGGACTTCCTGAGACGAAGTTGTTCAGCAGGTTCTGACTGGCATCATCAGACCAGGCAAACTGATGAGAGTCACATGGAGCCATTGATATCTGCCAAAGCCCCCAGCCTGAGGGTGAGACAGGTGGTGAGACAGGTGGTGAGACAGGTGGTGAGACAGGTGGTGAGACAGGTGGTGAGAGAGGGGGAGACAGGTGGTGAGACAGGTGGTGAGAGAGGGGGAGACAGGTGGTGAGACAGGTGGTGAGACAGGTGGTGAGACAGGTGGTGAGACAGGGGGAGACAGGTGGTGAGACAGGGTGAGACAGGGTGAGACAGGTGGTGAGAGATGGTGAGACAGGTGGTGAGACAGGTGGGGTGAGACAGGTGGTGAGAGATGGTGAGACAGGTGGTGAGACAGGTGGTGAGACAGGGGGTGAGAGATGGGTGAGACAGGTGGTGACACAGGTGAAACTGTCCCACCTCCAGTCTCACCCCCTGGGTTAGAGAAACTGTCTCACCTCCTTTCTCACCCCCTGGGTTAGAGAAACTGTCTCACCCCTAGGTTAGAGAAACTGTCTCACCCCCTGGGTCAGAGAAACTGTCCCACCTCCTGTCTCCCCCCTGGGTTAGAGAAACTGTCTCACCTCCTGTCTCACCCCCTGGGTTAGAGAAACTGTCTCACCCCTAGGTTAGAGAAACTGTCTCACCCCCTGGGTTAGAGAAACTGTCTCACCTCCTGTCTCACCTCCTGTCTCACCCCCTGGGTTATAGAAACTGCCTCACCTCCTGTCTCACCCCCTGGGTTAGAGAAACTGTCTCACCCCTGGGTTAGAGAAACTGTCTCACCTCCTGTCTCACCCCCTGGGTTATAGAAACTGTCTCACCTCCTGTCTCACCCCTGGGTTAGAGAAACTGTCTCACCCCCTGGGTTAGAGAAACTGTCTCACCTCCTGTCTCACCCCCTGGCTTAGAGAAACTGTCTCACCTCCTCCAGCAGCTCAGCGAATCCCATCCTCCTCTTCCTCTCTACGTCTTCAAATAATACTTTATATATTGATGACAAATATAAATATCAACAACAATAAATATAATAAATGTGTGGAGTTTCTGGATCTCAGTGTCAGTTCCCTCCTGAACCTGCAGGGGGACAAGAGAGAATACTCATCATGTACTAATACTGTATATAATACTGTGTATACTGTATATAATACTGTGTATAATACTGTATATAATACTGTGTATACTGTATATAATGTGTATAATACTCTATATTACATTAGACATCATGTATTAATACTGTATATAGCACTCTATATACTGTATATATCACTGTGTATACTGTATATAATACTGTATATAATACTGTATATATCACTGTGTATACTGTATATAATACTGTATATAATACTGTATATATCACTGTGTATATAGTACTCTATATACTGTATATAGCACTCTATATACTGTATATAGCACTGTATATAATACTGTATATAATACTGTATATAATACTGTATATATCACTGTGTATACTGTATATAATACTGTATATAATACTGTATATATCACTGTGTATATAGTACTCTATATACTGTATATAGTACTGTATATAATACTGTATATAATACTGTATATAATACTGTATATATCACTGTGTATACTGTATATAATACTGTATATAATGCTGTATATTAGCAGTGAGTTGCAGCTCAGTGAAGTATTTTCAGTCTGCTGAGACTTCTTAAAGGATTACTGCAGCGAGACATACTTTACCCTCAGTAAGTACACTGAGTACACAGTACACTGAGTACACATACAACAAGGACACTGAGTCCACTGAGTACACTTGTATATATACTCAGTTTACTGTGTACTCGGTGTACTGTTGTATATATACTCAGTGTACTGTGTACTCAGTGTACTGTTGTATATATACTCAGTGTACTGTGTACTCAGTGGACTGTTGTATATATACTCAGTGTACTGTGTACTCAGTGTACTGTTGTATGTGTACAGTACACTGAGTACATATACAACAGTCCACTGAGTACACAGTACACTGAGTATATATACAACAAGTACACTGAGTACATATACAACAAGTACACTAAGTACATATACATCAAGTACACTGAGTACACAGTACACTGAGTACATATACAACAGTACACTGAGTACATATAAAACAGTACACTGAGTACATATACAACAGTACACTGAGTACATATACAACTGTACACTGAATACATATACAACAAGTATACTGAGTACACATACAACAATAAGTACAAGTATACTGAGTATGTATACAACAACAGTAAGTATACTTAGTACATATACCACAATAACTATACTTAGCATATATACAAAACAGTAAGTATAAGTATATACAACTGCAGTAAGTATACAGAGTATATACAACAGTGAGTATAGGTACACAGAGTATATACAACAGTAAGTATAAGTATACAGTATATATAACAAAGTAAAGTACACAGAGTGTATATAACAGTGAGTATAAGTATACAGTAGATATAACATTAAGTATAAGTACACAGAGTGTATATAACAGTAAGCATAAGTACACAGAGTATATAGAACAGTGAGTATAAGTATACAGAGTAACAGTGAGTATAAGTACACAGTATAACAGTGAGTATAAGTACACAGAGTATATATAACAGTGAGTATAAGTACACAGAGTATATAACAGTGAGTATAAGTACACAGAGTGTATATAACAGTGAGTATAAGTACACAGAGTGTATATAACAGTGAGAATAAGTACACAAAGTAACAGTGAGTATAAGTACACAGATTGTATATAACAGTGAGTATAAGTATACAGAGTTTATATAACAGTAAGTATAAGTACACATAGTGTATATAACAGTGAGTATAAGTACACAGATTGTATATAACAGTGAGTATAAGTATACAGAGTTTATATAACAGTAAGTATAAGTACACATAGTGTATATAACAGTGAGTATAAGTACACATAGTGTATATAACAGTGAGTATAAGTATACAGAGTGTATATAACAGTGAGTATAAGTACACAGAGTAACAGTGAGTATAAGTACACAGAGTGTATATAACTGTGAGTATAAGTACACAGAGTGTATATAACAGTGAGTATAAGTATACAGAGTGTATATAACAGTAAGTATAAGTACACGGTGTGTATATAACTGTGAGTATAAGTACACAGAGTGTATATAACAGTGAGTATAAGTACACAGAGTGTATATAACTGTGAGTATAAGTACACAGAGTGTATATAACAGTGAGTATAAGTACACAGAGTAACAGTGAGTATAAGTACACAGAGTGTATATAACAGTGAGTATAAGTACACAGAGTGTATATAACTGTGAGTATAAGTACACAGAGTGTATATAACTGTGAGTATAAGTACACAGAGTATATATAACTGTGAGTATAAGTACACAGAGTGTATATAACAGTGAGTATAAGTACACAGAGTGTATATAACAGTGAGTATAAGTATACAGAGTGTATATAACAGTGAGTATAAGTACACAGAGTATATATAACAGTGAGTGTAAGTATACAGAGTGTATATAACAGTAAATATAAGTATACAGTGTATATAACAGTGAGTATAAGTACACAGAGTAACAGTGAGTATAAGTATACAGAGTGTATATAACAGTAAATATAAGTACACAGAGTGTATATAACTGTGAGTATAAGTACACAGAGTGTATATAACAGTGAGTATAAGTACACAGAGTAACAGTGAGTATAAGTACACAGAGTGTATATAACAGTGGTATAAGTACACAGAGTGTATATAACTGTGAGTATAAGTACACAGAGTGTATAACTGTGAGTATAGTACACAGAGTATATATAACAGTGAGTATAAGTACACAGAGTGTATATAACAGTGAGTATAAGTACACAGAGTGTATATAACAGTGAGTATAAGTATACAGAGTGTATATAACAGTGAGTATAAGTACACAGAGTATATATAACAGTGAGTGTAAGTATACAGAGTGTATATAACAGTAAATATAAGTATACAGAGTGTATATAACAGTGAGTATAAGTACACAGAGTAACAGTGAGTATAAGTATACAGAGTGTATATAACAGTAAATATAAGTACACAGAGTGTATAACTGTGAGTATAAGTACACAGAGTGTATATAACAGTGAGTATAAGTACACAGAGTGTATATAACAGTGAGTATAAGTACACAGAGAGTAACAGTGAGTATAAGTATACAGAGTGTATATAACAGTAAATATAAGTACACAGAGTGTATATAACTGTGAGTATAAGTACACAGAGTGTATATAACAGTGAGTATAAGTACACAGAGTGTATATAACAGTGAGTATAAGTACACAGAGTATATATAACAGTGAGTATAAGTACACAGAGTGTATATAACAGTGAGTATAAGTATACAGAGTGTATATAACAGTAAATATAAGTACACAGAGTGTATATAACAGTGAGTATAAGTACACAGAGTGTATATAACTGTGAGTATAAGTACACAGAGTATATATAACAGTGAGTATAAGTACACAGAGTATAACAGAGACGTTACTCACCGTCTGACGGAGTCCAGAGATCTGAGACTGTGAGACTGAACTGACTCCCCCTTTACTCCCTTTACCCCCCCCCCCTCTACTATGGGCTCAGAACAGTCTCATAATACACACATGCACACAGAAGGATTCACACTTGTGTTTTTCAATGCATACACAAATGTGTCCCGTTTCATATACATGTAACACAGAAAAGGTTTTCCATATGGATTTTTGATCCACACACATTTGTTTTCCGTGTAACCTTTTAAGCCCTGAGCCTGTTTTTCAGGTCTCAGGCTCCAAAATGACATCCCCACAACAAATGACCATAACTTCACTTCTAAAAGGCGTAAATTAACAATCTTCTTTCTCAAAGTAACGATAAACCTGTGAGTTGGATGTAGAAGAGTCAGAATCAATATAGATGTTTTTAATTTTAATGTAAATTCAGATTGAACATAGTAAAAAAATGTAAATTATAGTGTCCGTCTAAACATTCTTTTTTACTTATAGTGAAAACCACCCTTGGATGATGGTTAGTAGACCTAGTTAGTAGACCTAGTTAGTAGACCTAGTTAGTAGACCTCGTTAGTAGACCTAGTTAGTAGACCTAGTTAGTAGACCTAGTTAGTAGACCTCGTTAGTAGACCTAGTTAGTAGACCTAGTTAGTAGACCTAGTTAGTAGACCTAGTTAGTAGACCTCGTTAGTAGACCTAGTTAGTAGACCTAGTTAGTAGACCTCGTTAGTAGACCTCGTTAGTAGACCTAGTTAGTAGACCTAGTTAGTAGACCTCGTTAGTAGACCTAGTTAGTAGACCTAGTTAGTAGACCTCGTTAGTAGACCTAGTTAGTAGACCTAGTTAGTAGACCTAGTTAGTAGACCTAGTTAGTAGACTAGTAGCCTGTTCCACTCTGTTTTCCGAATGCCAGGAAGGATTCTTGCCTCGCTTCTGAAGCAAGATGCTCGGAAGACATGTGCTACCAAGCAAGCGTACTCGACATTGAGAAACACCCAGAGTGTATATAACAGTGAGTATAAATACACAGAGTAACAGTGAGTATAAGTACACAGAGTGTATATAACAGTGAGTATAAGTATACAGTGTATATAACAGTAAGTATATGTACACAGAGTGTATATAACTGTGAGTATAAGTACACAGAGTGTATATAACAGTGAGTATAAGTACACAGAGTGTATATAACTGTGAGTATAAGTACACAGAGTATATATAACAGTGAGTATAAGTACACAGAGTATAACAGAGACGTTACTCACCGTCTGACGGAGTCCAGAGATCTGAGACTGTGAGACTGAACTGACTCCCCCTTTACTCCCTTTACCCCCCCCCCCTCTACTATGGGCTCAGAACAGTCTCATAATACACACATGCACACAGAAGGATTCACACTTGTGTTTTTCAATGCACACACAAATGTGTCCCGTTTCATATACATGTAACACAGAAAAAGGTTTTCCATATGGATTTTTGATCCACACACATTTGTTTTCCGTGTAACCTTTTAAGCCCTGAGCCTGTTTTTCAGGTCTCAGGCTCCAAAATGACATCCCCACAACAAATGACCATAACTTCACTTCTAAAAGGCGTAAATTAACAATCTTCTTTCTCAAAGTAACGATAAACCTGTGAGTTGGATGTAGAAGAGTCAGAATCAATATAGATGTTTTTAATTTTAATGTAAATTCAGATTGAACATAAAAAAATGTAATTATTGTG
>JASDAP010000054.1:314539-337741 GCA_031216635.1 Dissostichus eleginoides
GCGTCCCAAACACAATATATTAATGTTTTCAAAACAAATATTTTGGTAAGATAAAGCTAAGTGTGAAGATTGTTTTTGTATTGACAGAATATTAACTATGATTTTGCTTTTTATTCATGCAATTTGTTCAAAGCTGTCCATAATTCCTACTGACTCCGAGGGGTACTCCACAAGGCTCCTCAAAACAGCGTCCAGCAATGGAAAAAACAGGAGCAACTTTCTACCGAACCACTACCCTATGACTCAGCAGAGTTTGCAAAGATGCCACAGTCAACCTGCATAACATGTGGCAGTCAAATGCCTTTGCAGCTGTTGCCTTTACATGTGGAGGAATGTATTGACATATCAACTGTCAAGTTCTTCTGGGTTTTGCCCAAACTTGAGAGGCTGGAGGGCAACAGACGACGCTTGGACAACTCAGATTCTTTCTTTCTGTCTTTATTTTCTGCTCAGCAGTTATTTATAAGACACTTTTCACCAGATTCTCCTCAGATTCTCCTCAGATTCTCCTCAGATTCTCATCAGATTCTCCTCAGATTCTCCTCAGATTCTCCTCAGATTCTCAGATTCTCATCAGATTCTCCTCAGATTCTCCTCAGATTCTCATCAGATTCTCCTCAGATTCTCCTCAGATTCTCACCAGATTCTCATCAGATTCTCATCAGATTCTCATCAGATTCTCACCAGATTCTCATCAGATTCTCACCAGATTCTCATCAGATTCTCATCAGATTCTCCTCAGATTCTCCTCAGATTCTCCTCAGATTCTCCTCAGATTCTCACCAGATTCTCACCAGATTCTCATCAGATTCTCATCAGATTCTCACCAGATTCTCATCAGATTCTCACCAGATTCTCATCAGATTCTCCTCAGATTCTCCTCAGATTCTCCTCAGATTCTCATCAGATTCTCATCAGATTCTCCTCAGATTCTCCTCAGATTCTCACCAGATTCTCCTCAGATTCTCATCAGATTCTCCTCAGATTCTCCTCAGATTCTCATCAGATTCTCCTCAGATTCTCATCAGATTCTCCTCAGATTCTCCTCAGATTCTCCTCAGATTCTCCTCAGATTCTCCTCAGATTCTCCTCAGATTCTCATCAGATTCTCACCAGATTCTCATCAGATTCTCATCAGGTTGAAAACCTTCAAACACAGAGGACAAACAAATGTTAGTTCACAGGCATACAAAATCACAAACATTTTGTATGCCTCACTGCATTATTTCTAATAATAATAATTCAGTGACATTCCATTTTCAGGGTATTATAATTCAAATGATAAATTGTGAGTTATTCTACAAACCATCATTAACTTAAATGAATGAATAAGAAAGTCTCTTTCTCTACTTGAAACCAAGCAACGCAGAAAACCTCACTGAACACCATCTGCACTGTCTAAAAATATACACTAAACAAAACGGAGCGCACACAAACCACGCTGCGTAGAAGCCGTCGATTGCGCAACAGCACTCTCACACAATAAGGCAACAGATCAAGAACGCAAAACGCAATAAACAACGGAGAAACATACTGACGGCGTCTCTGGAGCCTCACACACACTGTCGCCAACTCCTCCCTCCGTGGCTTTGGGAACAAAGACCGGCCATCATAATTCCTGCCCCTTTTGTTGCCGTGTTACCGGAAGCAGCATTAATATTTTTTACTAACTGGCGCTTCTCATTTAGAAAAAGTAGCCTACGCTATTCAAAATAAAACGAATACCCCTCCTGGTATCGAACAATACTATAATAATAATAATAATCTAAACGAAAAAACATACAAATAATTATTTATCCGTCCGTTTTTATCAGATATTATTCATATTGACTTTCGTCTCGACACCTCCCACTTGAACTCCTGGTTTCTAACCCAAGGAGCTCACACTAGTTCTGCAACACCTGCCTGTTCTTCAACAGGAAGTAAGATGACAAGGCGCCTGACATCCCTATGAAGAATTGTGGCAGGGATTTTTCATGGCTGTCCTTTGTACCCTCCAAAGCCTTCATGCTTCATAGCTGGGACCAGGTAGCTGGGAAAGGTTCTCACATCTACATCCCTTACGATGCCTTTTCCATCAGGATTTACACTGACCACTCTTGCCAGTTTGTAATGTCCTCTCAGGGCATTTTGGTCAGCCAGCCACACCACATCTCCCACTGCTACATCTCGATTCCTGGTGTGCCATATGACTTCCAACTTTGATCCTGCCCTAGGCTGGTCCTTAATCTCCAGCCACTTTCTTGCAGCTCTCCACACCCAGGCTATGACCCTGACACGTGGACCACGGGATCCTTCACTGTCTTTCCTGTGAGATTCCTGGTAGGAGTCTGATCGGCTCTAGGTTTCTCCCATTGGCTCTTCCTTTTTATGTTTTTCTGTGAGTCTTGTAGGCCATCTCTTTGGTTTCTTCCAGCTTGAGCTCTGGTTATTCCTGCTGAGAACGCCTTCCTGACAAGGATGGCCCCCTCCTGTTTGGCAGGTGTAACTAAGCCAATTGGTTCGTAAAGTACAGCCACTTGGCTCAGCGTCTCAGGTCTCACTTGCTCTAGGAGGAGACCTCTGCCCACTCTCATCTTCTTTTTCCTCTTGATTGAGGTCAACATGTAGATCTCCTCTTTCTCCACTTTGTACCCGATTCCCAGGGCTTTGTTGTCCTCCTCTCTCATCTGATTTAGAAGGATGAGAGTTTTACTTACAGCTGTTGCTTTTTCTCCTCCCAGGAGCGCTGCTGCAGTTTCTTGCCTCCGACTTTGACAGGACCGGACCCATGGTTTGAGGCATAAGCCACCAGCTCTTTCGACCATTTTGTGCAATTGGGCTTTATCTACAGCTTGCCACTCAGGCTCCCGCTCCAGTTGTTTTCCTGTCCTCAGGAATGTGGCCTCCACAGCACGTTTGTTGTTGGGGAGAGAAGTGGGGTCTTCAGTCCAGGGATATTTTGTGTCCCAGTGTGGTGATGTAATATGAGAATCCTGCCTGACGTAGGTTAGGCCTGCCTTTATGATATCCAGCTCTCTCTCCTCCGCCAGGGTCATCTTTTTACCTCCTGGTTGGCAATTTCCACAACGACCTCCTCCACACTTAGGCTCACAGGCTGCTCCAATGCTGTCCCACCTCCACCATTCCAGGAACTCACGGTTAGTTGCAGCTGTGACCTTTTCTTCACCCATATCTTCCTTCTGCAACTGTGCTGGTTTGTTTGTTGGAAGCTTTATCTCCTCATACCTGACTGCAGCTGTTCTCATGGAGCGAGCAAAGTGTGTGTTGGACCTGTGTGCCTCCACCTCAATCTCTTCAAACAGTTTGGGGTGTGCTCCGCCTACTGTTTTTCCCAGTGGACTTTCCCACAAAACAAGGTCTCCAACAACCTTCACTCTTTGTGGAGCAAGTCTTCCTTCCCTGTGGCTTATGAGGAGCTCGACTTCTTCTGGCCTCTTTAATTTGTCGGGCTTGACCTCTGGGAAGAACTTACGCAGTTTCTCCGCTGCAATCCTGCATGAGGTAACAAATTCAACTTGCCTCATCTCAATTCTATTCTTGGTTGCTTTGAGGTCCTTGACTCTGCCACCTAGATCCGTCCTCGCCATTATGGGTATCCAGCGCTCCCAAGCTGCCATAACTTTGGTGGCCTCCTTCATCTGCCTCTCTAGAAGGGTCAGGAGCACCCCGTAGCCTTCCAGGTTGATTCCTTCCACAGGCACATTCCCAGCTTGTTCACTGGCTTCTTCTGCTTCCTCAATTGTAGTGATGAGCTCATATCGGCCATATCTGGACCACAGGTTATCTTGAATAAGGCCTCTCACCTCTTCCAGTCTGGCTTCAGCCTCATCTGCAATCCTTTCAATGTCGCTCTCTTCCTGCTTTGCAAGAGCTTCTTCTTCTTTTCCTCCGGCCTTTTGAGCGTCTGCCTGCAAACCAGCCATGTAGTCATCATTTGCCTCAAAAATCCTCCTTAACGACACTTTCAGCTTGGTGAATTCCTCCCTTAGCTCTGCCTCGACCATGCTGCTTGCTTCTATGTTGAGGTAGTTGGCCTGCCTGGTGAAGTTGCTTTTTGTAGTTGTTCTTGCTCTCTTGAGCTCTTTAACCGTCTTCCCCAGGATATCTTCTTCCATTTTGAGCTAATGGAAATCCACAGCTTCCCTTCTCTGCGTCAACCAATTTCTCTGGACGTCTGAAGCCTTTTATCCTCTGGCCCAGGCTGCTCCGCTGGTTTTCAACCGTCAAGTTCTTCTGGGTTTTGGCCTGTATTCAGTGTTTTGCCCAAACTTGAGAGGCTGGAGGGCAACAGAGGACGCTTGGACAACTCAGATTCTTTCTTTTTGTCTTTATTTTCTGCACAGCAGTTATTTATAAGACACTTTTCATCAGATTCTCATCAGATTCGGGACCCAGTCAGTTTACACCTAAGGGCTCGGAAGAGCTACCACTTGCCCATGCTGGCCTTGGAAAGAGGATGCTAAATCTACCGGAAACTTATTGCACGGTGAGGTAATCATATAAACAGTATTGAAGATTTCTCAATGATTTAAAATGTGAATGACTTGCTGAATATTGTATGTTATTTCACTTTGTTTTAAAGACTATGGCTTCGGTTGAGGAAGAATTTCCCAAACTGAAAACATTAAAAGGAGGCTGATGTTTTTCAAGTCAGCAGGTAGTATTGTTCTCCTCTCCATTGGTGAAAATGCTGTGTTGTGTTTTTCACACTCAGAAGCCCCACATGTGTTTTCTGACGCCCTACTTTGAATTACCATTCATATCACTTCTTCAAGTTATATAAAACAGACTAAAGTTTGCCTGACAAAGTGTAACGTTAACCCTAATATTAATGTAGGTACTGTCAGGTGGTTTTAAAGCACACTTGTGTTGTTCCTATTTTGATTTTAAAATAGGTGGTAGTGGACGTCGAAAGCTGTCCATAATTCCTACTGACTCCGAGGGGTACTCCACAAGGCTCCTCAAAACAGCGTCCAGCAATGGAAAAAACAGGAGCAACTTTCTACCGAACCACTACCCTATGACTCAGCAGAGTTTGCAAAGATGCCACAGTCAACCTGCATAACATGTGGCAGTCAAATGCCTTTGCAGCTGTTGCCTTTACATGTGGAGGAATGTAATGACATATCAACTGTCAAGTTCTTCTGGGTTTTGCCCAAACTTGAGAGGCTGGAGGGCAACAGACGACGCTTGGACAACTCAGATTCTTTCTTTCTGTCTTTATTTTCTGCTCAGCAGTTATTTATAAGACACTTTTCACCAGATTCTCCTCAGATTCTCCTCAGATTCTCATCAGATTCTCCTCAGATTCTCCTCAGATTCTCCTCAGATTCCCCTCAGATTCTCCTCAGATTCTCATCAGATTCTCATCAGATTCTCCTCAGATTCTCCTCAGATTCTCATCAGATTCTCATCAGATTCTCCTCAGATTCTCCTCAGATTCTCATCAGATTCTCCTCAGATTCTCCTCAGATTCTCATCAGATTCTCCTCAGATTCTCATCAGATTCTCCTCAGATTCTCATCAGATTCTCCTCAGATTCTCATCATCAGATTGAAAACCTTCAAAACACAGAGGACAAACAAATGTTAGTTCACAGGCATACAAAATCACAAACATTTTGTATGCCTCATTGCATTGTTTCTAATAATAACTCAGTCACATTCCTGCCTTTTCAGGGTATTATAATTCAAATGATAAATTGAGTTATTTTACAAACCATCATTAACTTAAATGAATGAATAAGAAAGTCTCTTTCTCTACTTGAAACCAAGCAACCCAGAAAACCTCACTGAACACCATCTGCACTGTCTAAAAATATACACTAAACAAAACGGAGCGCACACAAACCACGCTGCGTAGAAGCCGTCGATTGCGCAACAGCACTCTCACACAATAAGGCAACAGATCAAGAACGCAAAACGCAATAAACAACGGAGAAACATACTGACGGCGTCTCTGGAGCCTCACACACACTGTCGCCAACTCCTCCCTCCGTGGCTTTGGGAACAAAGACCGGCCGCCATAATTCCTGCCCCTTTTGTTGCCTTGTTACCGGAAGCAGCATTCATATTTTTTACTAACTGGCGCTTCTCATTTAGAAAAAGTAGCCTACGCTATTCAAAATAAAACGAATACCCCTCCTGGTATCGAACAATACTATAATAATAATAATAATCTAAACGAAAAAACATACAAATAATTATTTATCCGTCCGGTTTTATCAGATATTATTCATATTGACTTTCGTCTCGACATTGACTGTAAGCTGTTATTAAAAAAATTCTCTCATTTCTCAAATAAATATGTAATATTTTAGTTTGCTCAAATGACTGTTTCAAAGTCTATAGAACCAATTCTCTGTACCTTGTTTTTTAGGAGAGTGAATCTGGGACTTCTCTTGATGAATAACACAGGGATGGGAGAATCGTCAGAGGCAGTTGATGCTGTCTTCTCCTGTTAAAGTTACTTGCTATAAAAGCCTTATTGTGTTCAGTAAATAATGACACAATGATTGCAGGTGTGTATAACACATTTCACCAAACTGACTTTTTGCACACTGTCTATGTAATCATTTCTGATCATAGAATTATGTTTCCTATATCACTTATTTGAGAGAGAATTATTAAACATAAAACTTTTCTTATAATAATGTGATATGTTTTAAAGGTATTGACATTTGTTTATGTTTTTTACAGGTTTGCCCTATATGTCTTGAATCTTACCCGATTGATGTCTTCTCATTTCATGCAAGCACATGTGGTGAAGGGTAAGAAGTTTTGACTTGTTCAAGCAAAAGATGGAAGATAGACATGTTTTGAGTGAACAACATATAAAATGTGTCAAACCTAATAACGATATCGTTTGGTGAATGTGCTTGTTCCTTTTTTGTGTTTTAAAATGCTGTAATGTTACAGCTATAGCAGCTGCATCAGAGCATGTGATGCATTTTTAAGAAATGTAGATGTAGAAATCATAACAGAGCCGAAATACTTATTAGGGATCTGATTTAAATGACTTTGTTTGATGGAGCCTGTATGCAAGAATATGTAACAAATAATGGGCACTCATCACAGTTTGTACAGAATATCAGTATGAAAATACGACCCCCTCTGTCCTTAGACCCTCACATCGTACCCACAGTTTAAAGTTTTCAGCATGGGCCAATGAAGTGGACCCCCGGAAGGCATGTCAGTTGTTCAGAGAGGAACTGCTGGAACGGAATGTTTGACGCAGAAGAAGAAACGGACAGTTCATTGATTTCATTCTTTAAAATTAACAATGTTAACTGGGCAGCTCCATTCAAGTGCAGGCTGAGAGGTATTAATAAATAGTGTAACTTCTCATGTTTCATTATAGGTAGTCATCTGGGTCGAATTTTGCCTTTTTGTTTGTTTTTACTTGCATGTTGAGGATTAGTTCATGTCCCTTAGACCAGGGAAGAAAGAACTAGTTACATTTTGTATTGAAAGCTTGAAGGATGATTCATGTTGTCTCTTAGTAAGTGTATGTTGAATATCATCGTGTTGGTTGTACTTTTCTAAATGAGGTCGTCTTTTCAAGGGGATGCAGCAGTCGGCCAAGGTGTCAACCGACACGTTTTGTCAATGGCCATGCAGAAACTGAAGACCGGCTTCAGTATACATTTAGGTGGGGTGTCCCCATTTGTCTTTCAATTGAAATAACCACTTGCAGCTAAATCTTAATAAACCAACAAAGATTACAACATGCATATTCACAGTTGAACCAACACTCAATATAGCTTGACCTAAAAATTACGTTATAGCAATACATGGTGTCTAAACTATTTATCCTTTTTCCTTAAGGCTGTGCAGCTCTTACAAGCCTTTTTGAAGGGGAAATGGAACATCGGGCTCCCTCCGCTGCTGCTGTGCTTCGGGAAAGCAACCTGTTTGAGATGTCAGGTCGGATGATAGGCCATTCCTTCCTGCATGGTGGTTTTGGTTTCTCAGGACTAAGTGTGCCTGTAGTGACTCTTTTGACTGGTGGGAGCACGGATACTGCAGCATCAGCGCTTACCCTGCTGGACTGTCCTGATCTTGACCCGTGAAACAATTGATTTTGTGAGTGTCCTAGTTAAAAAGTGACATGTCATACACCACTGCACCACAATGCTACATACACTTGTCATCTTGTGCATTATGAAAAGATTCCATTCATGTGTCAAGGCTGGGCTAGAAATGATTTCAACGCTTTTTTGTGTCCCATTTGATTTTTCCAGATAGGCTTTTTGTCCACTTTTGTAGACTGACACAATTTTGCATGCATTTAAATGATGTCCTTTTTTCCTGTTTTAGCTCAATAATACACAACTTACTGCTCAAGAAACCACCAGTGTGACTGATCTTTGCCTGTCCTGGGACCTCCCTGTTCCAACCTCCACCAAGCATGACTGGCTGTTCCAGGAACTTCTTTCCCATGCAGTAATCATTTTATATTGTACCATTTTTATTTAAACAATATAATGTTTAGGTAATTAGTAGGTTTGCTTTGTAAGTCCTCCTGTATCTGCTACTGTGGTGTTTTTCCATTAGTGCCTCAGTTTGATTGTTCCTTTACTTGCAGGTACTTCACCGTGTTAGGCAGCCTATCAAACAGATTCGCAAAGGCCTTAAAGAACGGGAATCTGGCCGCTTGTTTCAAATAGGCCAGATGTCCACCCCATATTATTTCCAAGAGAGAAAATGATGAGCTGAACTCACAGGTAAGTACCATTTTCTTTATTGGATTTATGTTATTCAAGGGATTTGTTTGCAAACACTATCATGCAATTTCATTTGTTGGGGGCTCTTAAACTGGTGTGTAGATCTTAAATCAATGCTTTACAATTTTAAGATAATTCTGAAGCATATAACGCTGGGTTACGTATTGATAGAGGAAGGTACTGTAACACTTTTTATTACATCTCTATTTTAAACTAGTTACTGAAGTGTAATGACTGCTAAAGCTGTAGTGCAGCTGAAGAGATGGCAGTTCTGATGAAAAATAATATGCACACACATCGGTGTATAAATACAAATCTATGCATGGGTTAACCGTTGATATTCCTGCAAGTTACTGCTCAAATTTAAAGTTTTGATATAATGCAATTTGAGGTATCGCATACATAACAGATTCTCTCCCATAGCATCTCCGAAGGTGCTGCGTGACCTCTGAAGGTCTGGGTTGGGTGGGAGCTGCTCACAACAAACCTTGAAGTTGAGGTTGTTACTTCAAAATACCCATTGGCTCTCACCTGCTTCCTAAAATTGAAGCTCCCAAGCCACTACCAAACCTATGAAAAGTTCCACCAGGACTTGATGACGGCCCTCAGTTCCATCAGTTCAGGCTTTGGGCACTGACTCAGTTTGTTTTGTATGTTTCTGGAGAAGGGTTTGCCTCTCTATTCAATACACTGTGGGAGATACAGGGTTACGGTTGGTACACCTACCGTGTTTTATAAATAAAGGACATTTGGAAAAAGACTGTTTGTCCATTATCATTGTTACACTTTAACAATGCCCAATCCCTTGAACAGTATACTCCGAATAGTTCTTTTACAAAGTTTTTATTTTTTACCGACTGTAAAATGATCTGTTGCTCCGAAACGGTTTTTGATCCTGACTGAAAATACATCTCTAAAAACACTTCCATTCATTTCTCTTCCAATTATAAGTCAAAAGAAAAATGTCAAATCATGCAATTGAGATTAACTTAATCAAGCATAAGCTATGTAAATATAAAATGATTAACTTTCCATCATTGCCAAATAACTGAAATCATGACACAAATCATACTATAGTTGTTAAATGTGTAACAACTATCGGTGCTCAATTAAGCTCTCAATGTATTGGACAGTATTGAGATATATGTCCACTCCGAAACATTCAGATTCTTCCAATGGATCAATGTTGTCTTGCAGTTG
Organism: Dissostichus eleginoides; assembly: GCA_031216635.1. Taxonomy (NCBI): domain Eukaryota; kingdom Metazoa; phylum Chordata; class Actinopteri; order Perciformes; family Nototheniidae; genus Dissostichus; species Dissostichus eleginoides. The sequence goes on from JASDAP010000054.1 coordinate 324,468, forward strand.
CATAATTTCAAGTTCTGAGAGAGGGAAGTTCAGCGTAGGGACATTGACCCCGGTATGATGCTCATTTGTGAGCTTCCCATTGAATCTCTGGTATGAGTAAACCCTAAAAAAGACAAAGTGCGTGTACAAATATTAAAGCAAGCACTGTGCATTTACTGCTTCTTATTACAAAATATGTGATCAGGTGAAATAAAGAGCGTATGCAATTGTTCTATAATAATAAAAAATGGAGTGATTGTGGAATAATGTTAAGGTAATAGTGTAATATTATAGAAAAGTGTTCTTGCTTGCACCCAGCAGAGGCTTTTTCAATCCAAGAAGGGGAGTTAGATTATGAATCAGATAACTTATTATACTGTTTGGGTTTTTATTGATTGATAATAAACGATAGTGATGGTTTTGAAAATTCATAATTGACCTCAGGCTCAGGATCTGCAACAGGATTCAGGTGCTGGCCCACCGGCCACAACTGATTGGGTGTCAGAGTTTGCTCTGTCCTGATGGGATGGTTGGCCCAGGCCTCACTGAACACATCCAGGTTGGATGCGTGGCAAGAAAACGTAGTGGCAGCAGAAGATGTGCAGGACGTTACTGATGTCAAGCAGGTGTTGTTCCTCAAGAGAGTGCAGGGTGTTGTAAAAGACACCCGTAACACTCATGAACACGTCACGCTCATGAACACATCACGTAACTCTCATGAACACGTCACGCTCATGAACACATCACGTAACTCTCATGAACACGTCACGCCAGAGGCGTTCAATTCTGTGTTAGAAGAAAACACCATTTGTTTTTAAACTTAAAAGAAAATCCAAACTGTTCACTATGAACAATTTAAAGTTTCCGAGTCCTAGTCATTGAATCAATGGCAATGTCTCTAACTGAAAATTGCATTTATTTAAAAAAAAAAATCAACTGACTTGACAGGAGAGTAAAAACAACATTAAGTGAGTTTTCAAAGTTTTCAAATGTTTGCTTGGCTGGTAAATTTCTGTGAAAATCGTCATTTTTTTCTTTGTGAAGGAATGGTCTCAACATGTGCTTATGAAGGTTTGTTCAAGGAATATTAAGAAGAAGAAATATGCTCATAAGCTTACAGAATTAGGTTTAACTCACCGTTGATTGTGTACGCTTTTCCCTGCAATGAAGCTGTTACTGTCAGTTCCACGAACTGAGAACATTAGTTGTGCTACTCCCACATTTTCTCCTCCATGATCTCCTCTCACTCTGGAAAATAAATCAAATAATTATGCATAGTTAAAATCTATGTATTTGAAGGTCCAAAAAATGAGGGGTAAAATTCCATAATGATCTACATCCATAATGTGATCACAAATGGCTCTCTGGACATAAATATTTGAGATGTCTGGACAGGTCCTTAACTGTAACCCTTAAGAGTTCTCTTTCACTTTATTAAACCTCGAGTTATCTTCCACACCTCAATGAGGGACGGTTCACATCAGCTTGTGAATAGATTATATTTTCATATTTTTGTACAGTACATGAATCTCAGTTGAGGGATGGGAAAATCTGACATGTAGCTTATATATTGTCATATGTGAGGTGCTCACATAGAATTAACAATTTATATGGCTGTGTCCGACAGCACTTTTGTGGCCTGGAAAGGTACAGTTTATATTGGCAATTGTTTTAACTTATATGTTCAGATTGCCTCTTTGAACTAACAGTAAAGCACGACAATATTTGCAATGAATGAGTCCCATCAATAATAAGTAAAGTGGTCGTCACTGATGCTGCCATTGGAGGGGAGCATCTAAATTTGATGGAAAGGTCCGCAATTACACTAATGATTACATATGAAATAATGTGAATACCAGGGGAAACCCGTGCTCTTTCACAGCTTCATTGAAGAAACACAAGTGGGGGTCAGCCCGGTTGTTGTCTGCTATCTTCAAGTACATAATCTACACATACAAGTACACATAAAACAACATATTAGTACCTTGATGAATCTGTTTAACTTGAAGCATCTGTCAAATGACAATGTGCAGAACAATGCACAAGAGAATTATTCAATGTATAACAGAATATCATGATAGCTCAGGCAAGCTTCTTGGCATATATTGTGCGGTTACTAGTATAAGTGTTTTAATTATTTCACAAGTTCTTCAAAGTATTTTGAAATTAAGTAAACAAGTAAATGCATATTGTCTGATCTGAATCACTTAAAATATAAGGTGACTTTAGAAGTCCAAATTGTCTGTTTGGTAAGAGGCGATATGTAATTAACTATAGATTAGATTGTGTACCTAAAGATCCCGAACCTGTTGGTACAGAAAATAAACTGAAGCTTAGAAAAGTAAAACCATCACATGATGTTCGGCAACATTTTGCAGTTGTTGGTTCTTGACAATAGAATAGTCTTACCTTCCTTGAATAGCCATCTATTCCCCCAAAGATAACAAAGTTGTACCTGTTTTTAAAAAAAGGAAAAGATAAGAATTAACCCCTAAACACAATTCATAGCAACTGTAGCAGCATAACAAAATCTGTTGATGTTTTGTGAAGTCAATGATAGACAATGATATGATTACATACACAAGATATATACAACATTAAAAATAATAAAATGAACAGATTACATACAGACAGCATGCAGACAAACCTGATGAGCTTGTGGTTGGTGTCAATGTGCACCATGTACTTAGGGTAAGGAACTGTATGGTCTCCTCACCACACATCCCATCCGGGTCATCCTGGTGAGCACACCAACACTGTCCACACGATGCATGGATGCATACACCCGTTCCCATTTCACTCTGTGTCCCTTCGCAAGTAGAGCACCTCGGACTACACTGTAGCCAGCATCTGGCATTGCACTTTTTATTGTGGTGATCAATTAATCCAATTCCTCATCAGTGCAGCCACTATATGAAGCAGATATAGAAATTTCATTTTCGGTCATCCGCCTAAATAGCGTTGCTCTAGACACACCCAGGAGTCTGGCGATGCAACTCGATGGCAGTTCCAGTTCAACCAGATGTGTCAGAGCCTCTACTGACACATTCAATCGTGGACGCCCACGTCCACAACATTTTTGCAACTCAAGGGTCACAAATGTCTGTTGATTATCTCTCTCTTGCTGGATAAGGCTATTCAGATCTGCAAGTGCAGACTGTATATTATTCCCTAAATCAACAGTGTCACCCAGTGCACTCAATATAACAAAAGCCTGACGGCACGCAAACTGTAGCCCTTCGAGATCAACAGGTGTCCTATCCAAGATGTATGTCAGTCGATCTTGAAGTCTCTGAAAGATTTCACGCTTTACTGATTCCTGGGGGGAAAAGAATAGAAAAGATAGATAAAATATGACCAACAGTGCTCAACGTTCGACCGTTTGTTTACCAACACCGGTTAATCCTATTTAACGTCAGCTCTTAATGTTCAATTCCACCCCATCATTAAACACAATGGAATATATTTTGAATAATAATTTGAGCAGGAAACTTTGGATTCATTCTGTATAAGCTGTCCCTAAAAAAGAAAGCAAGAAAATGCATAGTTTCCCGAAGGATATTGTCTCCGATCGGGGGCCCCAGTTTGTGTCACGTTTCTGGCAGGAGTTCTGCAGCTTCATTGGTGCCACGGTCAGCCTCTCGTCTGGATACCACCCGGAGTCTAACGGCCAGATGGAGCGCCTGAACCAGGAGCTGGAGACCTGCCTGCGCTGCCTGGTGTCCCAGAATCCATCCTCCTGGAGCGAGCACCTCACCTGGGTTGAGTACGCGCACAACATTCTACCATCTGCCACGGGCCTGTTCCCGTTTCATTGTGTTTATGGTTACCAGCCGCCACTGTTCCCAGCCACGGAGAGAGAGGTCACGGTCCCGTCTGCCCACGCTCTGGTCAGGCGTTGCCATCGCGTGTGGGCTGCGGCTAGGAAAGTCCTCTGCAGAAACTCGGCGCTTATGAAACAAGCAGCAGACCGAAGACGCCGACCAGCCCCTGTGTACCAGCCAGGCCAAAAAGACTGGCTTTCTACGCGGGATCTTCCCCTCCACGTACTCTCCCGCAAGTTGGCTCCCCGGTTTGTGGGTCCCTTTCCCATCACAAGGTCATCAACCCGGCTTCAGTGAGACTACGGCTTCCCAGGTCCATGAAGGTGCATCCCACCTTCCAAGTGGGGAAACTAAAACCTCTGAAGGAGAGCGCCATGGTTCCCACCGCCAAACCCCCCCCCGCACCCCCGAATGATCGATGGTGGTCCGGTCTACACTGTCAAACATCTCTTGGCTACACGGAAGAGGGGTAGAGGGCGGCAGCTTCTTGTCGACAGGGAAGGTTACGGCCCTGAGGAGCGGTCGTGGATTCCTTCCTAGGGTCGACAAGAGCCTCATTGAGGATTTTGATCGCCTCAACTCTGAGGAGCCTGGGCCGTCAGGAGCCGTCCCTAAAAGGGGGGGTACTGTCATGTCTCGGAAGATAATTGTGAAAGTGTATTCTTTAAATTAGTTTTGTCATGTCCCTTTGTCCTGTGCCTTCTGTTTTATTTTGAAAAGTAATTCTCCCTCTCGTTTCAGGACTCCACGCTCCCCGCCCCTATGTGTCTCCTTCATTCGTGATTGTTTACCCCGCCCTGATTGTTTCCACCTGTGCCCCTCACCTTGTGTATATTTTGTTTTAGTCCCCACCTGTCCAGTGCCAGTTCGTTTCCTTCATGACTACATTCAAGCCTGCTCCATGTTCGAATTCCATGTTCAAGCTCCTGACGATAGCAATTAGTTTTTCCTCGAAAGAGTGATTTTGTGTTCCTGTTTTTGTCACTGTGTTAAGTCCAGTAAAGTCTTTATTTTTGAAAACCTCCTGAGTCTGAGTTTGAGTTGTGCATTTGAGTTCATGCCTCTGAGTTCACCCTTTGACAGTATTACACATTAAATACTGATGTTATATTCTGTATTACACATTAAATACTGATGTTATATTCTGTATTACACATTAAATACTGATGTTATATTCTGTACTACACATTAAATACTGATGTTATATTCTGTACTACACATTAAATACTGATGTTATATTCTGTAGTACACATTAAAACCTCTTAAGCCCTGAAGCCCCCACAAAAGGGGGCCTCCCAACGTTTTATTTTTAGACTGTGTCTCAGGGCTTCTTAACATTTATGAAACTATTAATGTTCCATACCCTTTTAACGGGAAGAAACTCCGATAACTGATAATATGAACCATTTTTAGCTAAAAAAAAAACACAAGAGTCATACCAAGCCTTTGAATTAGCCTTGAGCGAAAAAATGCTAACTAATGCTAACGGACCTAGCACAGAACTCACGGTAGAAATGCCCTTATTACTTATCTTAACTGCACAAACAAGATATCGACTAAGTAGCTGAGACTCCACAGATTCCATGTAATGTATTTTCATCACTGAACGACCCCGAATTCACGGAGCTCTCAGCCAGAAAAGAGAAAAAAAACAACATCCGGTTTCAAAACAATAACAATAATTAAGCCTTACCTTTTTTTATTTGTGATCAAAAGTTGTGTTCAACGGAATAAAAACGCTGCTCAAGGTTAATCCAATGTCTCTGTGTCACGTTGAAATGTTTACTGATAATCCATCATCATATTTAGGGCAATATAGTGGGTATAAAGTTTTACAGTCCAAGGCTGTACTTTCAGAAATGCTTCGTTTGTATCTCTATTATGTCCGCAGATGTAATGTTTACGTGGATTTGGGAACTGCCCCTCGATTCTATTGGATCTAACGGTTAAGAAAAAGGTGTCAATCACCCAAATCGACCAATGGGTTCCAGAGATAAGGTCCTGCGTAAAGTATAAAGAATGCCAGCCGGCGGCAGCACATTACGCAGCAGACTCCACACAGTTGTTACTACGTAAGGAAGCAGGAATTGCAGCAGGACCCAGAGCGCACGGAGCACAGACCGGACAGCAGATAACAGAGCAGATTACAAGATTTGCATTTAGGACTTTTTCTATACTTTGACTTTTGTCAAATAATGGCTCGCAGGAAAGAGACTGTTAATACTTTACAGGCAGCGGATAAATCTGCTCCAGTTGGAGTCAAACTTCATTTTGTGTGTTTTTTTTACAACAGTTGTATTTGGATGGAATGAATACCTATAGTGATCACTCAAAGTAATGAAATGATCTTTACAGTGAAAAAGGTCAAATGGAACTGATGGTTCCCAAATTACCCAGAGGTGAGTCCGCCTGGACTTTATTTTTCTAAATCTCTCTAAAAAGGTCAAATCTCACTTGTTTTGCATCGATCTTGATACAGGGTACTTATTATATGTTATAGTTTAGATTCCTAAAGCTTTCAGTCTGCCATCCCATCATCCAAGGCTGGTTTTCACTATAAGTAATGGGGTTTTTTTAGGCAGAGATTAGAATTTACATGTTTTTACTATGTTCCATCTGAATTTACTTTAAAATAAAAACATCTATATTGATTCTGACACTTCTACATCCAACTCACAGATGTAACCTTGCTTTGAGAAAAAAGATTATTAATTTATCCCTTTTAGAAGTGAAGATATATCATTTGTTGTGTTAGTGGCATTTTCAAGCCTGAAACCTGAAAAACAGGCTCAGGGTTCAAGAGGCTAAGCTGTCCCTAAAAAAGAAAGCAAGAACATGAAAGAAGTTAAAGAAATGTTTGGCTAATGTTAGCTATGTAAGGTTATAATCCTAGGTAGTCTATTAGCATTATATAGCTAACTTGCCAGCAAACGCTAGCATTACATGCCACCCATATTACTTCCATGCTAACACATCACTAACATAACAAGAATTCATACCTAAAACATATTTAATCATTCACGCCGAGACACGTATCACTTACACTTGTGCTAGACGCCATGTTGAAGTTGACCTGTCAGCTCCATGGATGTATATTAAGAACGTCAGCTCCGGAGTCCGGACAGCGCAAAATGCGTAAATGAAGCGCTACGTCACGAACGCAAGAAATCATACCCTTGTGGGGGCGCGCTCATGTGATTGGCTTAGACTGGAGGAGACATCTGATTGGCTATAGATAAAAGAAATTACAAGTACGTACGAATCGGGTGTTTGACCCCCCCCCCCCTCTCTACTGAAAATATATACACCAAATAAAGAGTTAAATCTGAACACTTTGGGAGTCAAAATATACTCTATAACTGGTACTTTTTGACACTGTTTGAGAGCTTGCAGTGTAGACAAAGAACCCTCAGGGAGTTAAAAATGTACTGTTATTCAGTGTTTTAGTGTCAGTTTGCAGAGCTGAATATTCAATACTATGAAAGAGAAAATGTACTCCATGGTCATTTTTAACAGTGTTTCAGTGCTGATTAGCTGTTGTACACCAAACAAACAATGTTCCTACATAAACTTAAGTATTAACCTGGTGTAGGTTCGTAAAATGTCAAACAAAGTAAGACTGTACTTACATTTATGTACAGTTAAGTGACAAGTTATACAAACACATGAACAGGAACCACATACTGGTCATCTCAGTCAAAACCATAACTTGTCTGCAGATCAAATGGCTTAAAGAAGCGCAACTCCTCAACCTTCAGCATGGAAACATTTGCATCATTTCCCAGTACAACATGAAAGGAATGGAAATGCTCTGCAAAACAAAGTCTTTCAAGGTCCTCTGTTATAAGAAAAAATGTTCTATCAAAACCAATAATGTCTTTTATCTGACTAAATACTGGCAAATCCTCTTCAATGTTTGAGCAAACCACAAGGCCTGGGCGATACTCCGTCCCAAAATGAGTTATCCAAGAGGTTACATCAACTTCAGAGTCCAAGTCAACCTGCAGTTCTTCGGCAATCATCTCACCATGTGGCAAGACATTGAGCTGAACAGTTTTTACTGGCCCACAGTCAGTACTTTTAAATAGCATTGAATCCCAGTGGTATGCGATTGCCATCTGATGTTTTTGGGCTAACGACTTTATAGTTTTTGAAATTTTTGATTGTGTTCTTGAAAAACCTCTGTTTCGCTTCAAATCTCATTGCCCAAACACGGATAATTGGACCAATTTTTCGGATGGATCTTGGATAATGAGTCATGAAGTGATGTTTAGGGATCAAATTGCGATGTGGGTAAAGATCTTTGAAAAGTGTATGATGTTCAACAATTAGATGCTTTAGACATACTGTCATGCCATCAGTAATGACTGGAGAAAATATTATGTTTATAATTTGCAACAGAAGCAGCAAAAGTCTCCAGTGTTCATTTCCTTCTTGTAAAACATCTCCAAGTATCAAGGGGACATGACGGATTAAGCAAAATGTCTGAATGGCATTGAGACCAATTTTGTTTCCAATCTGTTCCAAGTGGATTCTGGTTGCTCTATTTTTTCGCTCAACAAAGCCATAATTCTATGCGTATATTCGGTTACAAATATTCATCTTGGATATTATTTTGTTGTCTGAGAGGTAACCAAAAATTAAGCATAATTGTCAGAAACATGAAAGTACTGAAGGTCATTGAGTAAACATGTTCGCTTAACTCCAAATGTTGATGGCAGTGTAGGATCTGCCATGAGGTCATTGCATTGCTGAGCATGCAGTGCTCTATTGCGCAATGTTATTCTGTGATCATCATCACTGAAAACTGTCTGTGAGGTCTGTTTGTCTACTAGACAAAAGTGGCAAAAATGGTTTGCGCTGAATGATTCAACATACCCAAGTAATGTGTGCAATCCCAAATTGTCCCCAGTTACTTGCGCAATTGTTCCATGAACTGGTTCATCAGAGAAAGGAACTTTAATTCCTGTACTCTCAAGGACTTTCAGATCATGTACAATGGGCTCTAAGATAGCATCAAATTTCATACTTCTTCAAATCCTCAGTATGAAAAAGTGCCAAAAGATGAATATTCATAAGAGCTGAGTTTACCTTTGGAGATAGGTTTCGTAAAATAAAGTATACACTTCCAACCTTGTGGATACCGTGCTTTGATCCTAGTGGATTTGCCATTTCAAAATCATCGTAGAATATCTGTATTTGGAGAGAGTTTGGTTTTTCAGAGAAGAGTGGGTGTTCCCTAAAATAGTTCCCATCACAGAAATCTTTATAAACCCCTGTTTCCTTACAAGGCTTGACAATATGATTACAGATCTCTTGGTTGGCGAATATGAATTTTAAAGTTTCCAATAGAGGAATGTACACAAATGTGTCTGTTATGGGAACTTGATCATATGTGCCAGTGGTTCGATTCCTTCTGGTGTCATACCTCACTCCTAGGGCGACCTCAACAGGTTCTACAATATTCAATTTTTCAAATGTTTTTTCCATTTTGTCTCAGTGTTCAGTTTGCTGAACGGATTTTCAAGGCTGTCAAAATAACCGTTTAATTTTGTTCTCATGTCCTCATCGTTGGGGAGTAATTTTAGAACATCTTCTTTGACATTTGAATGCAATTCCTGTACAAGCTCCTCCATATTTTCAACAACAGTCTTTATGACATTAGTAGCCACACCAGAGCCTTGGAGTTTTGCAATAAGAGATGCACACATTTCTTGGGTATGTTGCCTGGTCTCATTACAGCTTTGAGAATCATCTGGTTGCTCTGGGATTAAAGCTGACACTGTTTGCTGATCAGATACATCAACTGAAGTAGTGGCGGGTTCGTTGTCGATTTGATCTAGACTATGATGATCAGCGCTATGTTTGTTATGGAGATGTTTCCTGAGGCCTGAAAAGGTGCAAAATCTCTGGTGGCATCCTTTTTGGTCACACATCAATTTAAACTTCTTCCCAGGATAAAATGCATGTGAGAGCTTGAGATGACAGACCAACTGTTGAATGGTAACAAAGGTGGACTTGCAAACAAAGCATCTTAACATCAGTTGAGGAGCTTAGCCCTAAGGTCTTTGACTCTGGGAGTTTCGTGAGACAGACCTAGATTGATGTTGAAGATCGTGGTCTGCAAAGCAGACAGCGAAGACTTGGCCTTGCAGGAAGGAGCTCACCATCAAATGCAATATAGTAGTCATGGATGCTGTCCCTTGTGGTGCCAACTGCGACGATGTAGGTCTGCCTCCGCTGGTCTGGACCAGAGTGCTCATGAAGGCTGTAAAATAACAATAAACAAAAATATAATTACACTGTACATCATATTTTGATGGAAAGGTCAGACTCTGACAAAAGCCTTTGATAGCACAGTTGGCTTTTTTCTCTGCAATATCTTTTCAGCCTGTGATGTCGATTAATATTTTTGTAGCACGGTCACACAACGAGAATAAAACATCAAAGAGATAATCTGTGTTATCTACCTTATCACATGTCCCTGCAAAAAACACAACTTAAAAGGATAAACCGGACATCTTTTAAGATATACATAAAATACTCAACTCTGAATAATAATTTCTATGATATAGTTTTTCCCATACAAAAAAGTCTAATAAACTTGTTATATCCTTTAAATGACATTAGTTCCTTTTCCCTGATTAAAAATTCCTCATTCGATACATTTTCATATATTTTTCATCGCAATAAATTCACTGCTGGACACAATATCTCTCCTACTTCACTGTAAAGTCCATCCTCACTGTTTTTGCATTGGAGGCTTCAATTTTCCACATCACACTTGTATAGGTTGAATATTGGACCAGGATTGGTTTCCACACTATTTGAGGTGTCACAAATCATGATTGCAGGCCCACCTCTTAAAATGTGATTTTCAATGAGCACATGGAAACTTTCCCCTTTAGTTGGCGAATGTGAAAACAAACTCTGCCTTTACGTCATTCTGTACAGTGATGCTCAAACATCCAACTGAAGGAACAAGAAGACTACCATGGTTTTGAGTGGAGGGGGACTTTACCTATATGCATAATTTCAGGCATTTCCTCCCTGACCTTTACTCTATTCAGTGTGTATGTTGAACAGTCATGTGATTAGCTATGAGATATTCCACCTGTATAGTTCATTTGTTTGGAGTGGAAGGCATGATATTTGGCCAATATGTTTGTTTTTGGAGTGCGGGTTACTCTATTTCCTATTGGATGGTTAAAAATGGAAATCAGGACACACAAACCTTATGAAACTTTACTACACGGTCCACAGCATCCCGGACACTGATTTTCACAGTTCCCTTATTTCGACTTGGTGGCGGTGGCAGAAGGTAGACCAGCAGTAGCAGTGAGGCCATGTCGCTGTCCCAACCTGAGAAGAAGGAGGAGGGCACCTGCTTTTAGCATGAAATACAACCAACGAAGGTCCTTGATACATCAATATGAACAATGATTTTCAATAAAAAGGCTATTTGTCTACACAACAATTGTTCATGGTTAATAAATTAAACAACTCAACGATAATTGAAATGTATTAAATGAACCTGGCCATTTTTCAATCATTTACCTGGGACTTCTTCATCCTCATCAGGCTTCTCCTCTGCACACTGGATGAGGTAGTCAAGCTGGGGAGTCTTGCTGAGGTTTTTGGCTTGCTCCACCACTTTGGCCTTTAGGAGGGTTCCCCATTTCTCAAGGAGTTTTGATGAAGTCCCCAAACAACAGGTCAAAGTCTTGCAACACCTAAAGGGAGGAATTTGGTAGGTGTATTTGATGATGGTGGTAGTGGGAGGAGTTGACCATTTTCATCTTTGCACAGCTGTTCTTGACAGAGAATACACTGTAAACAATGAATGTAAACTTACCAGGCCTTTTGTGTCAAGGAACCTCGGGAACACTGTACTGTGCTGCATTGCTCAGGATCGTGGATCAACTTTTGTCTGTGCTTGAAGGTTGCTCTCATTTTCATGCAGATCTGTTCAATGTCTGTGCTGTGTTTCAGTAAAGATACGGCCTCGCGACACTGGTCTCCCTCCAACTGCTGCTCTTCAGTCACTTCTCTCTCCAACGCTGGTCCGCTGCCATTGGAGGTTCGAGAGCTGTTTTTCCTAACCCCACTGGTACCGGCACCGCTGAGTTCTCGCTGTGTGTTTTTAAGCTTCCAGGCAATGTAGCCCTCATTGCTGTCTGCGTCAAAGAAGTGTTCCTAAAGATAATATCAACAATGTTGGAAAACATTAAAACAATTGTTTCAGCATGAACAAAGAGAAGTACAGAAAAGAAGTGTAAGACTTCCAAAATGCACCTGAACATTATTCATTTGTTAAGATTTAAAAAGAAAATATTGCTCAAACTTCGCAATCTTGCTGTTACTATCAAAACTGTTAATTGCCCTCTGGCTGCCTGCACAACTAGCGATGTTCGTACAACAGAAGAACGTCTATATGACTCCGAAGACACAACTAAAGCTTTGATTGCTGTGTGTTTTAAAATATATACTCACATAGCCTTTTTTGGAGTAGGGATCTTTTAGAGAGGGGAACAGTGTTACTATCCCCAATGCATACTGTGTTCTTTTGTCCATAGGTGGAGCACGCCTGCAGATGTTAAAAAAACTGTGTATTATTGCTACATTGCTTTACCAAGTTACTGTTTGCAATCGAATACTATGAATATACTCTTCACTAAATCATGCACCATAGAGCATTTTACTTACCCATACTTTCCACCATATCAGCAACAACAATATTGACTAGATTACGGCGTGTTCGGTCCTTCATCTCTCCTCTCATTGAATATTCTTTCAGTATCTTCTCCCCTCCAGGCTTTTGTTCCATAACTCTTTTGACAAGCTTTGACAACATGAAAAAGAAAAATGTAAGACCAAAAAACCCCAAAATTGTATGCCAAGAATATACAACATTTACAACATAAGGAGGCATTTTCTACAATAAATATGACCTCTTTGGCCTGTGAAGAACTGTCATCAATGGGTTGTCTTTTTGGCGGCATCAGAGACAAATCACACTCTTCTGACTGCGGTGATAGTGACAAGGTGTCTGTGCACGTGGATGGGGCAGGAGAGTCTGAAGATGGAGAACACAACATCATTTTCAAAAACATTTTTTACCTGTAATTTAATTATCCACAGGTTCAAGCAAGAAGAGAGCATGAGGAGAATACCCCCAGGAAACTGTGTTTTCTTTGGTAGTTGATTTGGCCATGATACGTAGCCTACTAGTTGGCAAGAAATTGATAATTGTGTGATTTAAAAATGGGGGGGAAATAATGCTTAACCGGCAAAACTCAAACAGGACATTGGCGAGAACCTCTGGGTTTTTTGTGCGTTTTAATGTGCAAAATGAATTACAATGGTCACATGTTGGTACTGCAAACGGCAATTTACACTGTAATCATAAAACCATTTACCAGTCACTGAAGGAACATCAATAATGGTCCACAGGATGTCGGATTTTCCTCC
>JASDAP010000055.1:0-25024 GCA_031216635.1 Dissostichus eleginoides
TAGCATAAACATATGAGGACACCGTTGTCGAGGTCAGCCCCCTGCGCGCCTTACCGGTTGATTGGTGTTACTATTTCTGTATTTGAGATAAGGGTGTCAGAGGGTGTGTGTTTGTGTGTGTGTGTGTGTGTGTGTGTGTGTGTGTGTGTGTGTGTGTGCGCGCATGGGTTTTTTGTTTCTCTACTGCTACATATTGTTGTGCACCAAAAAACCTAATCAAATTCCTTGTAGTCCCATGTGAAAACCTAGACCATAGGCTTTGTACACAAAAACAAACTGTAACTGTCTTCCAAAATATGAGGATAAGAAACACCTTACAATTGAATGCAATCTAGTTGTATTAGCACTTCTATTAGAAATTCAAGAAAAGTATGTATTTTTTTATGGGACTCTTGCATTAGAGTACAATCTAATATTGATTGATGATTTTATTGTATTGCAGAGTACAAGTGTTTGTCACATTGGCACCCTTTGAATCATTTTTTGTAAGTATGAAAAAGGTAGTGTGGTAGATTTAGGTTGGAGACAGACTGATTCAGAGCGATAAACGCACAGTTCAGCACACTCAATATTGATCTGGACTGAATGGTCGGATGAGAATCGGAAAAAAAGTTGATTGAGCCTCCACAGCCACCGTACTTGTTGTGAACTAGGAACAAGCAGCCGGGCTAACCACTAGCTAAGCAAAGCAATGGCTGAATATTCTCACGTTAAAAAAACCAAATTGGTTTTGAAAGGTCTTAAAAAAGGGTAAGTGTTTATTTTAATGAGGAACATTAATCGCTTGTGTCTGCGGTGTTATTCACGGCTTGCTAGCTGTGTTTGTATAACCAAAGCTAAAGCTAGCTGATGCTAACACGTTAACGTAAATAAGCAGTCTTAAACTTTTAACAACCAGCATGGTGACAAAGGCTGCTAAACATCTTCAATCTCACTCGGCTGTTTGCAACTAGCTCAGAAACACGTTAGCTCCTTGTTTAACACGTTGGCTCTCTAATAAATCAAAGTGTTTTATTTTGAATAAACGAATTGCCCAAAAGTAACTTTAACGTTAGTTCAACATCCAAAGTAAAGTTAGATAACCTCAGTTCAACAATTTTTTCGCAGAAGTGCATAAAAAAACGTACCGTTTAATTAAAGTCTGTCAAAACCCATGAATACAGTCAGTACCAGATGCCAAAGAGTACTGCTAAATGATAAAACACATGAGATCAACTCCATACGTAAAAGTGTGACAAAAAAACAAGGAAAACAAGAAGATGTTCATAGAAAACACAAACTTATAAAGGGCTCCATCATTGTGAAAAAATAAATAAAGGTTAACGTTAGTTTGACTCTTTCTTTAGCAATCTGAATAAAACACGATAGTTGGAGGAGAAAAATATAGACATCAGTGCCTCACAACTTAGCTTTATATGTCATTACTGTTTTTAATTTGAGGCACTTCTGAGTTTCTTAATTAGAGGTAATAACAATTAAAGTTAAACATATAATTCACTATGTTGTTATGATTTTAGATTAAAAAAATCTAAATTTGTTTAAAAGTATTTTTGCAGCACAACTAATTTATTTAGAGACCTCCAGTGTTTTAACCTCTCACCTCGCTGCAGTGATGTTCAGGGACTTAACTGTTGTGTGTGGTTACAGCTGAGATAGCATTCACTTTCAATCAGAGAGGCGGTTAAAAATGCTGTTCCGCCTGGTGGTTAGTAAATCTTTATAGTCAACAAGATTGAGTATTTTCTGAAGGTCCTGCAGCTCCGGTCCTAGATCGATACTTTGTTTGGTTTTTGATCTTAAAAAGTTATTCATATCAGTTATTTCTTGTTGATTTTAAGAATATTGCAGTTGTATTCACAAGGACAACGTATTCCTCTTCCACGGATGAATTTGCTAACCTGAATTTTTCATTTTTTTCACAGGAAAAAGAAGAAGAATAAAGATAAGAAGAGTAAAGAGGGAGAAGAAGAAGAAAAACCTGATATTGTTTGTATGTCTATCTACTGTTTGTCAAAAATATTGCAGACCAAATATTTTTGATATCCTCTTAATGGTCCCATTAAGCTGTGAATATACTTGTAGCATGCAATGTTGGTGGGCGGGACAAATGAATACAGCATATTTCTCATTCTGGTATCTGCATATACAAATCAGCCAATAATAACACAATCAGTTCCTTGAATGTTAAAGGTCACCTATTATGCAAAATCCACTTTTTCATGTCTTTTATACATAAACATGTGTCCCCTCTGTGTAAAGAGATTCTGAAAGTTTCAGGAAAAACTCCCCCTCTCTTTTTGTCCTGATCCATTTATATAAAAACCTGGTTGAAAATGAGCTGATCAGATTTTGGCCACTTGATGATGTCATAACGATTTTTTGGCTTGTGTAACCATTAGCCAATCACCAACCAAGGTAACCCCCCCCTTATCACCTGAATCTCCTCCTAGAGCACCATTGTGTTCTTTCTAACCAAATATCTCTCAGAGAGGCGTGGGGAGTGGCTCCTTATTTTCATCTAAAGTAACAGACAGAGAATCAGCACTTTTGAAACAGGGCTGAAACAGAGGGGATTATGGGATGCTGCAATGATCTGTTTGGTATTTGGAGCCGAACACTTCAGAGACATGTTTTGTATATAACTGAGAACTATAATATATTGATGAAAAACAGTATAATAGGGGACCTTTTAAAAGAACTAGAGTTTTCTGAGTGAAATATGCTCCTTCGAGCTTCTGTGGCTTTCAAGCCCACAGCAGCATCCAGTGTAATTTCACCTCGTGACATGTGTCCCTCTGCTCGCCAGGTGGCTGGTGGTGCGTCAGCAACTTCGGGGACATCACTGGATCGGTTGCCATAGAGATGCAGAACTTCTCGTACATCCATGCCCTGGACAGCGGGCTCTTCACAATCGGTGCACCGCACAAAGGTAAGAAGACGGTTTCAGGCTCCGGGTCACTCGCACAGCTCTGGGGACTTTTACACACTTTGATCACTTTTTCTCAGCACAGTAAAACTTTTCTATATTGAGGGGAATAGTTGAAAGGGGGAGTCCGTCCTAAAATCTAAAATACATGATGTCCTCTTGCCTGTTGTGCTATTTCTATCTAGATTAATTATCATGGATAAAATAATTAACTGATTAATTCATAATGAAAATTATAGTCGGTTGCAAAAACATTTATTTGGATTGACAGATTCATTTAATATTTGATATTACATTTTGTATTGAACTGCCATAATGTAATATCTACTGATATATGTAGCACACAGAAAAAGAGTGGGACTTTACCTGGAAGACATTGAAAATAAGGATTATAATGCCAAATTAGCTGTTTAGCATTTTCATTTTGCTGCATTTTAGATGAAGAACGCCTTTATGTGCCCACTAATGCTGTGGCTGTACAAACTTGAAAGACCTCCTTTTGAGTGTACTGTAGGTTGGCTGCAGTGTTTCTTTTGCCTTCTGCCCCAAAATAAGTAAGTATTTAAGTAGTAAATCCAGACAGCAGACTGAAAAAGCTGAACAGGAGTGAGTTAAGGGTAAGGACGGAGCTAGTTTTCACTCACTTCTGCCTCTGGGCATACTGAGGGAGTGGTGCTACTGAAGGAAACACTACTCACAATTAATTCAGTCCACGTTTTGTGAGAACCAGAGGAAACGGCTGGGAGATTGAAACATCCCAAATGTCCTCATCCTCTCCATGCACATAAGCCCATTTATAGGAGATGAAAGTGGATATGAGCTAGCAGTATAAAGGGAGAGATTAGAGATTTCCCCTCGCTACTGGTTATTTCCTGCACAGACGCCCTGCTGTGGACGATGCAGCGTCTCACTGAAAGAAAGTGTTCACATTCTTCTTCAGGTCAGAGGACCATGCCGATGTTCTCTTAGCCACTCCAAGGGTCGCCACATGACATATTTCAAAGATAATCAGCCTTTGGAAGAAGCAGCTTGTGTCACATTTTACCTTTACTTTATTAATGCTTTCCTTGTTAATGTCTTGCCGACTCTGCTCTCCTTTGACCTGATGCCTCTGACGCAATACACATTGAGCTTAACTTTGAATTATTGTAAAGGTCGCAAGTGACCTAATCACAGACATGTCACTTTTAGGAAATCATGAGGAACCCAGGAGACCTCAGTGTGAAAGAAAGCATTTAAATGCAACACAATACTTCCTTCCTTATCTTATTCTAAATGTGTCAGTGCTGATGAAATGGACCCAGATCCCCACATCACTACTTAGCAGAGGGTTTGCATTATTAATTAAAATAAGTGCATTACTTAAACATGAAACAGGTCTTTAGTATAATTACCCTATGAGAAGAGATTAGGCACCTTTTGATGATGGCACATTAAAGTTACACAGTAATATTTAATTAGTCAATTGTTATTGTGTGGGAAAGTTTGTTCTGATCAATAAAGATCAGAGTTTGGTTACGGGTCAATCATCTCACATTACAAGATTTTTAACTTTGCTGCCTGTTACAACTTTATTGGTGTGTTTAAGAGGTAGAGAGCAGCCTCATTTATAACTAATCGGAATTTTAATACAAATCTGTGTATGGACCAATATAAAGACAAAGCAATACTAATAACTGTAAAATCTCTTAAATGTAATCCTTGTTTATTTAGAGGATGAAGGACCTGACCCTCCAGAACAGCTGACAGCCGTCAAGGTCTCAGACACGAGGTGAGGAAGAAGAGACAAGCTGTGCAGAGTATTTACATCCACAGATAATCCTTTAGATGTACTACCTCACTTCTGCAAGGACTTTTTATTGTGTTTAAATGTACGAGAGTAATTTACCCTGTCCTCATGGAGGTGCTGCCAATTCTGGAGCCGTGGCTTCAGTTGTGGATCTCAAATTAACTCTCTTATAAGTGTTAAACTTTTATTTGTTTACCACCTTTTGTGAAGAGTTGCTACCAAAGGTGCTTAACAATACAATGAAAATGCCAACAACATAATTCACAAGGTTTAAATAATAGGTCATTTCATTTTGTGTAAAAGACGTTACAGATACACTAGTAACCCTTTCTTGTTTGAAGAGATAATATTATTGAAAAGCCATACAAATGAAGCTTATCGGCTTTAAAATGTTTTATCAAATTCTGTGTTTGGTCTTTTGAGCAGTGAGTGTTTGACTGCTGTCGTCAAATGTAATGTGGTAATGTGTTGCCGTTGCAGGATAGCCTTAAAGTCTGGATATGGCAAATACCTGGGCATCAACTCAGATGGTCTGGTGGTGGGCCGCGCCGATGCCATTGGCTCCAGGGAACAATGGGAGGTGGTCTTCGAGGGAGTGAGTGGATCTTTTTTAAGTTTCTCCTGATCAGATTTAACCCAGCAGGTCAAATGGGATGAAAAAAGAGGATGGTCTCAAACACAGGGGGATCCACCGTAGATGTAAGACTTGATTACAGACTGTAGAGAGAGATGACAGGAAATTGGTAATCAATGAGGTCAGAAACAAACAGTGGACATTAGATATTTATATTTTTGGACAGTCTTATGAGTTAGTGTTTTATCCCCATTGATGAAATAATATTTGAATGTTGTTTTTATTACATCTGATGACTATATTACTCATTTGTTTAGCATAGATCCTTACATTCCAAATTGTAATTGCTAAATGACTATAGACCCATGTCCCCCACTTCTTTACAGCTTATATTTGTTATTGTCCTCTATAAAATGGGATTATTGAGTCAACTTTTGGGCTAGATACTAAATGATTTTTTCTTTATGGTGTTTCTCCGTTTCAAACTGTATACATCGATATGAAAGTTAATGTATTCTGCTAACTTTTTCTAATATGATGAACTAATTGGGACTTAGTGGGCAGTCATCTTCGGAGCTACTTAAGCTACTTAAGTCGTTATCCAAGCAAAAATGTCAATATTTCCTTGGGTTCAGCTTCTTAAATTTGACAATTAATACCTTTCTTGTCATATATCATAATAAACCGATTAAGCAGGATTTGTACCGCGTTTTAAATAATAATGAAAAAGATTGGGATGGGCATTTTGACGTTTTGTTGACATGGCCATTGTAAATTGTACGATAAATTGCACATTGATTGATGATGAAAATAGTCTTTAGTTATGGATAAGCGCTAGGAACAACTCTTGTTAAGATGTATTTCTAAGTGCAAGTTCTCCATGGATTCCCATATAAACAACTTTAATTGGTTGAAATAAACAAACATATGCTTTGCAGTTGAGGCACATCATGAACAAAGGGACCCTTTTTTTATCGCTGTCCCGTGCCTTTCACGTCTCGCCTCATGGCAGATTGGAGAGAAATAACACTTAGCTGCAGTCATGAGCGATGAATTCATTATGCAGAATGCGTTTACCTTATCACTTTAGCGCACTGCTCGCTTAGATGCTTTGTTGAACCTATAAACAACCTGCCCGGCACAACCTTGAGACTCTTTTACATCAAAAATGAGGCAACCTTTCATGCCTGTCACAACAACCAATCCCACTGCAATTCTATCTAATCTACTGCCCCCTCCTCTGTTTCCCTTCTGTTCTGCCTCAGGGTAAAATGGCTCTCCTGGCAGCAAATAGCTGTTTCATCTCCTACAGTGAGAGCGGGGACCTCGAAGCCAAGAGCAAGAAAGCAGGGGAGGGCGAGATGCTGAAGGTGATGTGTAAATTGTGTTCTTCCACAAGGTTGCACGTTAAGCCTTTCGTTTTAAGCATGCAATCTCTGTGGGGTCCCGACTGTTGAGATGGAAGGGGTAGATGTTCGTGACCTCTCTCCGGGGGGTTCAAGGTATTTATATTTAATGCAAATCTTCTCTCTCTTTGTTTTTTTTTACCTGAATGATAATCAGATCCGATCAGGTGTGGAGCGAGAGGTCAAGCGTAAAGATGACATTGCAGAAGAGGACCGGGGCAACGTGAAGACATGCGAAGTCACTTATGTGTACGTAACCTCCACTTTGTTTAACTTGATAACAAGCAGCTCAATCAACAACAAATGAAGGGAACCCATGATGGCTTCTCTCTGAATATAACTTCCTAATAACTGCCTGACATTCTCTGTTAGGTTCAGTATGTGCTGCATATAGTGGAAATAAGAGCCAATCAGAAGCTCAAGTGCTATCAGATAAAGTGACAAATACAAAGTCCTAGCTCTGTAAATAGGAAAGAAATATCATACATAAATATTCCTGGCAAGCCCGGGGAAAAGGCCATGGATGTATAAAGAGAAAGGGACGGTAAATGTTGTGTTGACTTTAAATATATTAACAGTCTTTATACAGAATTGCACCACCTTTAACTCTTCTTGCCTCTAAAATGGAAGTCGTCTGATAGCGTTCGCAGTTTGACATGAATGTGTTTTAAGGGGGTCACAAGCATAGTAAAGGTTTGCTGCTCTACAGTCTACTTTCAACAGTACAACAACTCAGCTTCACAATTACCAGAGTGGAACCACCTCCTCTCTGCCAAAAACAATTACAAGTTTTACAAACATTATCTTTGAAACTTGTTCAAGGATTCAGGGGATTTATTCTCATAACATTACATGCCATCAGAGCATTTGCGTACAATGAGAATTGGTGTCTTGGGTGCACTCCATTTATACACAGTATTTCATTTTATTTAATTATTTTTCACAAGTTTAAATACAAATACACGTACAGCCATAAGACATAATGGAGACATGTGAGATGGGATACCCTGATAAACTATTGGAAGACACTAAACCGAAAGTATTTACATTACATATTACATATACAATATATATATTAATTGTACACAGCTA
This sequence comes from Dissostichus eleginoides, assembly GCA_031216635.1. NCBI lineage: Eukaryota > Metazoa > Chordata > Actinopteri > Perciformes > Nototheniidae > Dissostichus > Dissostichus eleginoides. The sequence goes on from JASDAP010000055.1 coordinate 7,788, forward strand.
TCATACACTGTTATATACATACAGACTCACATAGAAATAGTCATTCAAATGTGGTTTAAATTCATGGAAAATGTATAGTTGTTATCGAATTACCTACATCAGTATTTTGGTAAAGTGATCATTGGTACTATAATGCTTCATAAGACTCCATCTAGCAAATTAGATGTTGTTTTGAAATGTTGTATGTAGGGGTGCAACAACTAATCGACTTAATCGATTAAAATCGATGACCAAATTAGTTGCCAACTAATTCAGTCGTCGATTCGTTGGTGACGTCATCACGTGTGTTTTACGCGCCGTTAAGCTCCAACGTTATCAGTCTTTTTATCGGTACAGGAGACATTTAAAACATATATGTCATATTATATTGCTACATAAACATTATATCGCAGTCTAGTGTCGCCAACTCCGTTTCTAATATGCAATAAGACTACAAATGCGTCTATGATGTATTTTCGATCTTTCCAATCCAGACGAGAGATCTCTCTCTCTCTCCCCCGTCTGTGTGCGAGGGGGCGGGGCAGTTTACACACACGCTCTGCAACATGCATGCAACACACACACACACGGAGGAGATGGCGGAGAGAAGCGCTCCAAGTGTGGTAAACTTTACCCGTCTCGATGTGGACAATGCTCGTTACCAAAAGTGCAATAAGAGTTTAGCATGTAAGGGCGGTAACACGAGCATTTTGTCTAAACATTTAGCAAAAGTGCACCACATTCAGACGGAGAAATGCACCGGGTTCGACTGTCTTTCTAGTAGCTCTGTAGCCCCATCCACGAGTAACGTTTCCACGTCAGGTATTATGTATGCTAGCAGCAACACGGAGTTAACTCAATTATACAAACATGGGTTAATGATTAGAGTAACTGAGTTATTTATTTTGTTAAAGTTTCAGCTATGCTGTTTACGGTTCTTCATCACATTATTTAATATGATTTGTTAAAACATTGTTGTTTCTTTTGATGTGAAATATTTTTATTTAATTTAAATAAAAAGCAATGTTCATTTTTGTTCACAATTTGTTTAGTTTTTTTATTTACCTTATTTCTTTTCAAAAGAACTGTTAAGACTATCGTTGAAGGACTGGATCGATAAGCACGTATCGATAAAAGTAGTAGTACCGTTAAAACCTTAACGATCCGAATAATCGATTAATCGTTTCATTAATCGATAGATTAATCGATTATCAAATTAGTCTTGTTGCAGCCCTAGTTGTATGTTCCTTTCAAAAATAGAGAACTTATTATGCAGCACATGGAATATCTCTTGTATTTCTTTCTATCCTGCTGTTTTAAACCCTGGAGGTGGCTTTTGCCTTCAAGCTGTTGTCACATTGTGTCAATAATTACACTTTGACAGCAGCCTGATGTGTTGTAGTTTGAGCAGTAAACCTTCCAGCCTCCTTTGGTATGAGTACTGAAGCACTTTGTTTGATTGAGGGAAAAATTGATGGTTATATCCTTCCCATTATCTTCACATTGTGTCAGAAAGCACCGGCAAGACTTTGACAACAAAATCGCAGTGTGTGAGAGGACAGGGTTGAGTTACCGCCTCATCAGTCCCGCACCTTTAAAGATGCAATTGATGGTCTCCTGTTAGAGTTGGAAGAGAAAGTAGGCAATCCCACATTTCAGCTTCCGATGCTGGAAGTGTTTTATACACGGGCCCGCCTGTAGCCTATTAAGTTCTAGGCAATATGTTTGAAGCGCTTTTTTCGCTTGGCATGCTTTGGATCGTGTTCCTGCTCTATTATTTCTTTTAGATGAATGCTGGGGAAATGGACTCATCATGTTGACATGTTGATAATAGCTGCCCTTGAGCCTGCGTCTTGATGTAGTGTTTAGCGCCTAAAAGGCCTTTCAGGATGGAGTGCAGCCCGGGAATCATAAAACACAGGCAGAGCAGAGACTAAATATCAAGGAAGTTTCTGACTAGATGCCTCAGTTTGTTACGGCACTTCTGTGGTAGATATGTGAACGCATTATTAAGATTGCTTATATTACAATAACAGATTATTTTAAGATGCCCCATGCACATTTACATGTCCATGAAGGTTCACACTGACAAAGGGAGGATTAAGTCCTCAGACAGTGCAGTGGTACCTTTTTTTACATATATAATTAAGCTGAAATTTGAATAGTAAAAACATTTCCGCTTTTTAATTGGTAGTACATTATATGTTGATTTGTGGCAGCTAGTCAGATTAGACATTAAGCTTTAGTATTTAGCTGATATTTTCAACATTTATATATTCTGCTTTTTTGAATACTCAGGCTTATTGTTTGGATTTCATTTTTACCGTTAGCTTCTATCGCCTCAGTCGTCAAAAGAGGATACGTTGTAATTATTTTATGTATTTTGAGGGAGAGTCTGTTTATGTGTGTTGGATTCTGGTGTTAAGTCATTTGCCTTTGCTTATCCTTTGTTATTCTTATTAAATGTCTCTGTGTGATTTGCAGGAAAAAGTTTCAGAGTTTTCAAGATCGACGGCTCCGGGTTAATGAAGGAGACTCCTCCGAGCTCAAGAAAGCCAGAACGGATGGGAAGTTTCACGAACAATTGCTCGACAGGTGAGAAAATAAGCTCATTAGATGTTTACCTCAAACTCTGATTTGTTCATTCAGGTATTAAGGAAACATATACACGAAAGAACAGTTGAGCTGCTAATTCCTAGTTTTCACTAACGGTATTCAAGTTGTGCTAAATAAAAAACCCATCAAACAGTGAAACACTAGGCTAATGAACGATTGGCACTTGAGTTTAATTTCTGAGGATTAATACAAACACACTTTATCAACATTTTTGAAAAAGTGAAAATAACAAGTTGCAATGAAATGTTCTTAAATATGTTTTCTTAAAAAAAAAACTATACAAAGCTGCACATTTACTTGTAACTTTATTAAAACCCAAAAAGCAATTACTTATACCAACACAGTGGAATATACATATATTAGACACATAGACATGAAATGAATTATCATAACAGAAAAAAGATCGAATGCTCAGTAACAACACTGACTGTAACATGTCTTTCCTCTCATTACAGGAGAAGCAAAATGAAAGCAGACCGGTACTGCAAGTGAAGACTCTACTTTTAAAATGTTTTACCATTTGATGTGACATTTAATGATTTTCCTATTTTATTTTATTTTTAATAAAATTACATGGTCAAATGAGTTGTGTTGGTCTTTGTGTGTTGCTTATATTTAATTCATCCTAATGGTGACAATAAAATAATTGTGTTCACCCATCGGCAAATTCTGTAAATAAATAAACGTATTCTTTGTATCAGTGATTTAGTAAAAGAACCAATACAGCAACTTAAAATAAACATACATGTAAGATTCCAATAAAAGTCCTACTATCATATGCCAAAGAACTTAAAGGATCAAAGTAAAAGATCCTGTTTTGCCGGCTGGTGCCCCTGTGAGGGATTTATAATGATATTGTTAAATTGTTAATACTTAATACCTAAAGTTTGGTATACAGTGATCCACTTCAAAGTATTACAGAATTAATCGGAAGGGTTATGGGGTGCAAAAAAAAAAAACAAAGTTCTGTTACACACATTTTGGTACCACTTTACAATAAGACTACCCTTATAAAGGGTTTACGAATAGTTTGTAATTCATTTATTAATTAGGTTGTGAACACTTTAAAAATCATTAATAAGCTTTTATAAGAAATGAGATAAACAGGGCAACTGTGACCGGTTGCTTGCCAAATAGTGAGCTCAAATTTATCTGTACTGCTAAGCCTTATATTGGCTACTTAGCTTACTTCTTCATCAGCCAGCATCCTTGGTATCTGTTGTTCACTGAGTTGATTCTCGCTAAGTAGCCAATGTAAGGCTTAGTCATCTTGCCAAATAGTGAGCCTGTGTTGATGTATGAAAACTATGTTAGAACTGGTTTATAAATGGTTCTTAATGATTAATAAAGTGTTTACAACCTAATTCATAACCTAATTATAAACCCTTTATGATTCCTTTATAAGGGTAGTGTTATTGTAAAGTGGTACCCACATTTTACTTTACTTACTTTTTTTGTAAAAAAGCCTACATATCTATATATATATTTATATATTTTTTTGTTTGTAATTCTTGTTCTTTATTGTACGGACAATGTGGAATTATGTTACTTCTGTTTGAAGTTGTAAACAGTATGTTGACTGCAGTGTCTTCACATTTTTGGTCACACAATGTGATATACAACATGTTCATAAATGCAAATTCAATTCAACATTTTTATTTCCTAAGGGTTTGGAGAGTAATATGTAATTTTTTTACCAAAAAAAGGCTAGCAAGAAACGTTGTATGTATAGTAATCGTTTTAAGTCTGATATAGCGCTACCTGTGGCTCTTGTTTTTCTAACTGTGTACTGTTATGTACTGTTGCATGAATTTAAAAACGTGTTATTAAAAGTAAATGTACATTAAGAAGCAAAACGACAGGAAAATATACATTAAGAGACTCTTTTAGTAGGGATGCAGGTGTCACAGGAGGAAACAATCATAATCAACCATCTGACCGGTCATGTTATTATGTTCACTTCTGCGTGGAAGCAACCATTGCCGATCTGTTCTGAGGGTATCTATGTCAATGATTACTCTTTTTGTCGCAGCCTCTGGCGTTCATGGCAAATGAAAGAAACGTGTTTAGATGTTTTAAATATAATCAAAATGCATGTGTGTAATCACTCGGTCATTTTTTACAAATCGCGTTTTATGTCTCATTAAGAGCTTTCGGCCTTCCCTCTCCTGAATAAAATAGAAGGGTCCAGCTGCAGCCGGTGGAGGTTGAACCTGTAGGAAGTTGTAGGAAGTTGTACTTCCAAATATGGTCAGAAGAGAGCGCGCCCAACACGTGAGACGCTGGCGCAAGGATATTTAATGAGACATGGAGGTTTAAGGTTTAACCTTTATATATACAGTCTATGGGTTTAACAGACACAGACAATATGGCGCACCGAGTACAGGTAATTAACGTCTTGTGGTTTTAGATATAATTACATACGATCGATTTGGCTGTTTAGCGCAGTGTAATTGTGTTTATTTTGCTAATTTGTATTTTAAATATTCAATTTAAAGGAATACATAAATAATATATATATATATATATATATGTATGTGTATGCTAACTGAGCGAGCATGTCCAGTTAGCATACATGCTAACTGAACGAGCATGTCAAGCTAAGCTAAGATATATACATATATCTTAGCTCTTAGCTTGACATGCTCGTTCAGTTAGCATGTATGCTAACTGGACATGCTCGCTCAGTTAGCATACACATACATATATATATATATATATATATATTATTTATGTATTCCTTTAAATTGAATATTTAAAATACAAATTAGCAAAATAAACACAATTACACTGCGCTAAACAGCCAAATCGATCGTATGTAATTATATCTAAAACCACAAGACGTTAATTACCTGTACTCGGTGCGCCATATTGTCTGTTGTCTGTTAAACCCATAGACTGTATATATAAAGGTTAAACCTTAAACCTCCATGTCTCATTAAATATCCTTGCGCCAGCGTCTCACGTGTTGGGCGCGCTCTCTTCTGACCATATTTGGAAGTACAACTTCCTACAACTTCCTACAGGTTCAACCTCCACCGGCTGCAGCTGGACCCTTCTATTTTATTCAGGAGAGGGAAGGCCGAAAGCTCTTAATGAGACATAAAACGCGATTTGTAAAAAATGACCGAGTGATTACACACATGCATTTTGATTATATTTTAAAACATCTAAACACGTTTCTTTCATTTGCCATGAACGCCAGAGGCTGCGACAAAAAGAGTAATCATTGACATAGATACCCCTCAGAACAGATCGGCAATGGTTGCTTCCACGCAGAAGTGAACATAATAACATGACCGGTCAGATGGTTGATTATGATTGTTTCCTCCTGTGACACCTGCATCCCTACTAAAAGAGTCTCTTAATGTATATTTTTCCTGTCGTTTTGCTTCTTAATGTACATTTACTTTTAATAACACGTTTTTAAATTCATGCAACAGTACATAACAGTACACAGTTAGAAAAACAAGAGCCACAGGTAGCGCTATATCAGACTTAAAACGATTACTATACATACAACGTTTCTTGCTAGCCTTTTTTTGGTAAAAAAATTACATATTACTCTCCAAACCCTTAGGAAATAAAAATGTTGAATTTGCATTTATGAACATGTTGTATATCACATTGTGTGACCAAAAATGTGAAGACACTGCAGTCAACATACTGTTTACAACTTCAAACAGAAGTAACATAATTCCACATTGTCCGTACAATAAAGAACAAGAATTACAAACAAAAAAATATATAAATATATATATAGATATGTAGGCTTTTTTACAAAAAAAGTAAGTAAAGTAAAATGTGGGTACCACTTTACAATAACACTACCCTTATAAAGGAATCATAAAGGGTTTATAATTAGGTTATGTATTAGGTTGTAAACACTTTATTAATCATTAAGAACCATTTATAAACCAGTTCTAACATAGTTTTCATACATCAACACAGGCTCACTATTTGGCAAGATGACTAAGCCTTACATTGGCTACTTAGCGAGAATCAACTCAGTGAACAACAGATACCAAGGATGCTGGCTGATGAAGAAGTAAGCTAAGTAGCCAATATAAGGCTTAGCAGTACAGATAAATTTGAGCTCACTATTTGGCAAGCAACCGGTCACAGTTGCCCTGTTTATCTCATTTCTTATAAAAGCTTATTAATGATTTTTAAAGTGTTCACAACCTAATTAATAATGAATTACAAACTATTCGTAAACCCTTTATAAGGGTAGTCTTATTGTAAAGTGGTACCAAAATGTGTGTAACAGAACTTTGTTTTTCTTTTTTTGCACCCCATAACCCTTCCGATTAATTCTGTAATACTTTGAAGTGGATCACTGTATACCAAACTTTAGGTATTAAGTATTAACAATTTAACAATATCATTATAAATCCCTCACAGGGGCACCAGCCGGCAAAACAGGATCTTTTACTTTTGATCCTTTAAGTTCTTTGGCATATGATAGTAGGACTTTTATTGGAATCTTACATGTATGTTTATTTTAAGTTGCTGTATTGGTTCTTTTACTAAATCACTGATACAAAGAATACGTTTATTTATTTACAGAATTTGCCGATGGGTGAACACAATTATTTTATTGTCACCATTAGGATGAATTAAATATAAGCAACACACAAGACCAACACAACTCATTTGACCATGTAATTTTATTAAAAATAAAATAAAATAGGAAAATCATTAAATGTCACATCAAATGGTAAAACATTTTAAAAGTAGAGTCTTCACTTGCAGTACCGGTCTGCTTTCATTTTGCTTCTCCTGTAATGAGAGGAAAGACATGTTACAGTCAGTGTTGTTACTGAGCATTCGATCTTTTTTCTGTTATGATAATTCATTTCATGTCTATGTGTCTAATATATGTATATTCCACTGTGTTGGTATAAGTAATTGCTTTTTGGGTTTTAATAAAGTTACAAGTAAATGTGCAGCTTTGTATAGTTTTTTTTTTAAGAAAACATATTTAAGAACATTTCATTGCAACTTGTTATTTTCACTTTTTCAAAAATGTTGTATAAAGTGTGTTTGTATTAATCCTCAGAAATTAAACTCAAGTGCCAATCGTTCATTAGCCTAGTGTTTCACTGTTTGATGGGTTTTTTATTTAGCACAACTTGAATACCGTTAGTGAAAACTAGGAATTAGCAGCTCAACTGTTCTTTCGTGTATATGTTTCCTTAATACCTGAATGAACAAATCAGAGTTTGAGGTAAACATCTAATGAGCTTATTTTCTCACCTGTCGAGCAATTGTTCGTGAAACTTCCCATCCGTTCTGGCTTTCTTGAGCTCGGAGGAGTCTCCTTCATTAACCCGGAGCCGTCGATCTTGAAAACTCTGAAACTTTTTCCTGCAAATCACACAGAGACATTAATAAGAATAACAAAGGATAAGCAAAGGCAAATGACTTAACACCAGAATCCAACACACATAAACAGACTCTCCCTCAAAATACATAAAATAATTACAACGTATCCTCTTTTGACGACTGAGGCGATAGAAGCTAACGGTAAAAATGAAATCCAAACAATAAGCCTGAGTATTCAAAAAAGCAGAATATATAAATGTTGAAAATATCAGCTAAATACTAAAGCTTAATGTCTAATCTGACTAGCTGCCACAAATCAACATATAATGTACTACCAATTAAAAAGCGGAAATGTTTTACTATTCAAATTTCAGCTTAATTATATATGTAAAAAAAGGTACCACTGCACTGTCTGAGGACTTAATCCTCCCTTTGTCAGTGTGAACCTTCATGGACATGTAAATGTGCATGGGGCATCTTAAAATAATCTGTTATTGTAATATAAGCAATCTTAATAATGCGTTCACATATCTACCACAGAAGTGCCGTAACAAACTGAGGCATCTAGTCAGAAACTTCCTTGATATTTAGTCTCTGCTCTGCCTGTGTTTTATGATTCCCGGGCTGCACTCCATCCTGAAAGGCCTTTTAGGCGCTAAACACTACATCAAGACGCAGGCTCAAGGGCAGCTATTATCAACATGTCAACATGATGAGTCCATTTCCCCAGCATTCATCTAAAAGAAATAATAGAGCAGGAACACGATCCAAAGCATGCCAAGCGAAAAAAGCGCTTCAAACATATTGCCTAGAACTTAATAGGCTACAGGCGGGCCCGTGTATAAAACACTTCCAGCATCGGAAGCTGAAATGTGGGATTGCCTACTTTCTCTTCCAACTCTAACAGGAGACCATCAATTGCATCTTTAAAGGTGCGGGACTGATGAGGCGGTAACTCAACCCTGTCCTCTCACACACTGCGATTTTGTTGTCAAAGTCTTGCCGGTGCTTTCTGACACAATGTGAAGATAATGGGAAGGATATAACCATCAATTTTTCCCTCAATCAAAACAAAGTGCTTCAGTACTCATACCAAAGGAGGCTGGAAGGTTTACTGCTCAAACTACAACACATCAGGCTGCTGTCAAAGTGTAATTATTGACACAATGTGACAACAGCTTGAAGGCAAAAGCCACCTCCAGGGTTTAAAACAGCAGGATAAAGAAATACAAGAGATATTCCATGTGCTGCATAATAAGTTCTCTATTTTTGAATAGGAACATACAACTAGGGCTGCAACAAACGACTAATTTGATAATCGATTAATCTATCGATTAATGAAACGATTAATCGATTATTCGGATCGTTAAGGTTTTAACGGTACTACTACTTTTATCGATACTGCTTATCGATCCAGTCCTTCAACGATAGTCTTAACAGTTCTTTTGAAAAGAAATAAGGTAAATAAAAAAACTAAACAAATTGTGAACAAAATGAACATTGCTTTTTATTTAAATTAAATAAATAATATTTCACATCAAAAGAAACAACAATGTTTTAACAAATCATATTAAATAATGTGATGACAGAACCGTAAACAGCATAGCTGAAACTTTAACAAAATAAATAACTCAGTTACCTCTAATCATTAACCCATGTTTGTATAATTGAGTTAACTCCGTGTGTTGCTGCTAGCATACATAATACCTGACGTGGAAACGTTACTCGTGGATGGGGCTACAGAGCTACTAGAAAGACAGTCGAACCCGGTGCATTTCTCCGTCTGAATGTGGTGCACTTTTGCTAAATGTTTAGACAAAATGCTCGTGTTACCGCCCTTACATGCTAAACTCTTATTGCACTTTTGGTAACGAGCATTGTCCACATCGAGACGGGTAAAGTTTAACCACACCTTGGAGCGCTTCTCTCCGCCATCTCCTCCGTGTGTGTGTGTGTTGCATGCATGTTGCAGAGCGTGTGTGTAAACTGCCCCGCCCCCTCGCACACAGACGGGGGAGAGAGAGAGAGATCTCTCGTCTGGATTGGAAAGATCGAAAATACATCATAGACGCATTTTGTAGTCTTATTGCATATTAGAAACGGAGTTGGCGACACTAAGACTGCGATATAATGTTTATGTAGCAATAATACATATGACATATATGTTTTAAATGTCCTCCTGTACCGATAAAAAGACTGATAACGTTGGAGCTTAACGGCGCGTAAAACACACGTGATGACGTCACCAACGAATCGACGACTGAATTAGTTGGCAACTAATTTGGTCATCGATTTTAATCGATTAAGTCGATTAGTTGTTGCACCCCTACATACAACATTTCAAAACAACATCTAATTTGCTAGATGGAGTCTTTATGAAGCATTATAGTACCAATGATCACTTTACCAAAATACTGATGTAGGTAATTCGATAACAACTATACATTTTCCATGAATTTAAACCACATTTGAATGACTATTTCTATGTGAGTCTGTATGTATATAACAGTGTATGATAGCTGTGTACAATTAATATATATATTGTATATGTAATATGTAATGTAAATACTTTCGGTTTAGTGTCTTCCAATAGTTTATCAGGGTATCCCATCTCACATGTCTCCATTATGTCTTATGGCTGTACGTGTATTTGTATTTAAACTTGTGAATAAATAATTAAATAAAATGAAATACTGTGTATAAATGGAGTGCACCCAAGACACCAATTCTCATTGTACGCAAATGCTCTGATGGCATGTAATGTTATGAGAATAAATCCCCTGAATCCTTGAACAAGTTTCAAAGATAATGTTTGTAAAACTTGTAATTGTTTTTGGCAGAGAGGAGGTGGTTCCACTCTGGTAATTGTGAAGCTGAGTTGTTGTACTGTTGAAAGTAGACTGTAGAGCAGCAAACCTTTACTATGCTTGTGACCCCCTTAAAACACATTCATGTCAAACTGCGAACGCTATCAGACGACTTCCATTTTAGAGGCAAGAAGAGTTAAAGGTGGTGCAATTCTGTATAAAGACTGTTAATATATTTAAAGTCAACACAACATTTACCGTCCCTTTCTCTTTATACATCCATGGCCTTTTCCCCGGGCTTGCCAGGAATATTTATGTATGATATTTCTTTCCTATTTACAGAGCTAGGACTTTGTATTTGTCACTTTATCTGATAGCACTTCTGATCTGCTTCTGATTGGCTCTTATTTCCACTATATGCAGCACATACTGAACCTAACAGAGAATGTCAGGCAGTTATTAGGAAGTTATATTCAGAGAGAAGCCATCATGGGTTCCCTTCATTTGTTGTTGATTGAGCTGCTTGTTATCAAGTTAAACAAAGTGGAGGTTACGTACACATAAGTGACTTCGCATGTCTTCACGTTGCCCCGGTCCTCTTCTGCAATGTCATCTTTACGCTTGACCTCTCGCTCCACACCTGATCGGATCTGATTATCATTCAGGTAAAAAAAAACAAAGAGAGAGAAGATTTGCATTAAATATAAATACCTTGAACCCCCCGGAGAGAGGTCACGAACATCTACCCCTTCCATCTCAACAGTCGGGACCCCACAGAGATTGCATGCTTAAAACGAAAGGCTTAACGTGCAACCTTGTGGAAGAACACAATTTACACATCACCTTCAGCATCTCGCCCTCCCCTGCTTTCTTGCTCTTGGCTTCGAGGTCCCCGCTCTCACTGTAGGAGATGAAACAGCTATTTGCTGCCAGGAGAGCCATTTTACCCTGAGGCAGAACAGAAGGGAAACAGAGGAGGGGCAGTAGATTAGATAGAATTGCAGTGGGATTGGTTGTTGTGACAGGCATGAAAGGTTGCCTCATTTTTGATGTAAAAGAGTCTCAAGGTTGTGCCGGGCAGGTTGTTTATAGGTTCAACAAAGCATCTAAGCGAGCAGTGCGCTAAAGTGATAAGGTAAACGCATTCTGCATAATGAATTCATCGCTCATGACTGCAGCTAAGTGTTATTTCTCTCCAATCTGCCATGAGGCGAGACGTGAAAGGCACGGGACAGCGATAAAAAAAGGGTCCCTTTGTTCATGATGTGCCTCAACTGCAAAGCATATGTTTGTTTATTTCAACCAATTAAAGTTGTTTATATGGGAATCCATGGAGAACTTGCACTTAGAAATACATCTTAACAAGAGTTGTTCCTAGCGCTTATCCATAACTAAAGACTATTTTCATCATCAATCAATGTGCAATTTATCGTACAATTTACAATGGCCATGTCAACAAAACGTCAAAATGCCCATCCCAATCTTTTTCATTATTATTTAAAACGCGGTACAAATCCTGCTTAATCGGTTTATTATGATATATGACAAGAAAGGTATTAATTGTCAAATTTAAGAAGCTGAACCCAAGGAAATATTGACATTTTTGCTTGGATAACGACTTAAGTAGCTTAAGTAGCTCCGAAGATGACTGCCCACTAAGTCCCAATTAGTTTCATATTAGAAAAAGTTAGCAGAATACATTAACTTTCATATCGATGTATACAGTTTGAAACGGAGAAACACCATAAAGAAAAAATCATTTAGTATCTAGCCCAAAAGTTGACTCAATAATCCCATTTTATAGAGGACAATAACAAATATAAGCTGTAAAGAAGTGGGGGACATGGGTCTATAGTCATTTAGCAATTACAATTTGGAATGTAAGGATCTATGCTAAACAAATGAGTAATATAGTCATCAGATGTAATACAAACAACATTCAAATATTATTTCATCAATGGGGATAAAACACTAACTCATAAGACTGTCCAAAAATATAAATATCTAATGTCCACTGTTTGTTTCTGACCTCATTGATTACCAATTTCCTGTCATCTCTCTCTACAGTCTGTAATCAAGTCTTACATCTACGGTGGATCCCCCTGTGTTTGAGACCATCCTCTTTTTTCATCCCATTTGACCTGCTGGGTTAAATCTACAAATGCACTCAGATCAGGAGAAGCTTAAAAAAGATCCACTCACTCCCTCGAAGACCACCTCCCATTGTTCCCTGGAGCCAATGGCATCGGCGCGGCCCACCACCAGACCATCTGAGTTGATGCCCAGGTATTTGCCATATCCAGACTTTAAGGCTATCCTGCAACGGCAACACATTACCACATTACATTTGACGACAGCAGTCAAACACTCACTGCTCAAAAGACCAAACACAGAATTTGTAAAACATTTTAAAGCCGATAAGCTTCATTTGTATGGCTTTTCAATAATATTATCTCTTCAAACAAGAAAGGGTTACTAGTGTATCTGTAACGTCTTTTACACAAAATGAAATGACCTATTATTTAAACCTTGTGAATTATGTTGTTGGCATTTTCATTGTATTGTTAAGCACCTTTGGTAGCAACTCTTCACAAAAGGTGGTAAACAAATAAAAGTTTAACACTTATAAGAGAGTTCATTTGAGATCCACAACTGAAGCCATGGCTCCAGAATGGGCAGCACCTCCATGAGGACAGGGTAAATTACTCTCGTACATTTAAACACAATAAAAAGTCCTTGCAGAAGTGAGGTAGTACATCTAAAGGATTATCTGTGGATGTAAATACTCTGCACAGCTTGTCTCTTCTTCCTCACCTCGTGTCTGAGACCTTGACGGCTGTCAGCTGTTCTGGAGGGTCAGGTCCTTCATCCTCTAAATAAACAAGGATTACATTTAAGAGATGTTACAGTTATTAGTATTGCTTTGTCTTTATATTGGTCCATACACAGATTTGTATTAAAATTCCGATTAGTTATAAATGAGGCTCTCTCTACCTCTTAAACACACCAATAAAGTTGTAACAGGCAGCAAAGTTAAAAATCTTGTAATGTGAGATGATTGACCCGTAACCAAACTCTGATCTTTATTGATCAGAACAAACTTTCCCACACAATAACAATTGACTAATTAAATGATTACTGTGTAACTTTAATGTGCCATCATCAAAAGGTGCCTAATCTCTTCTCATAGGGTAATTATACTAAAGACCTGTTTCATGTTTAAGTAATGCACTTATTTTAATTAATAATGCAAACCCTCTGCTAAGTAGTGATGTGGGGATCTGGGTCCATTTCATCAGCACTGACACATTTAGAATAAGATAAGGAAGGAAGTATTGTGTTGCATTTAAATGCTTTCTTTCACACTGAGGTCTCCTGGGTTCCTCATGATTTCCTAAAAGTGACATGTCTGTGATTAGGTCACTTGCGACCTTTACAATAATTCAAAGTTAAGCTCAATGTGTATTGCGTCATAGAGGCATCAGGTCAAAGGAGAGCAGAGTCGGCAAGACATTAACAAGGAAAGCATTAATAAAGTAAAGGTAAAATGTGACACAAGCTGCTTCTTCCAAAGGCTGATTATCTTTGAAATATGTCATGTGGCGACCCTTGGAGTGGCTAAGAGAACATCGGCATGGTCCTCTGACCTGAAGAAGAATGTGAACACTTTCTTTCAGTGAGACGCTGCATCGTCCACAGCAGGGCGTCTGTGCAGGAAATAACCAGTAGCGAGGGGAAATCTCTAATCTCTCCCTTTATACTGCTAGCTCGTATCCACTTTCATCTCCTATAAATGGGCTTATGTGCATGGAGAGGATGAGGACATTTGGGATGTTTCAATCTCCCAGCCGTTTCCTCTGGTTCTCACAAAACGTGGACTGAATTAATTGTGAGTAGTGTTTCCTTCAGTGAGCACCACTCCCTCAGTATGCCCAGAGGCAGAAGTGAGTGAAAACTAGCTCCGTCCTTACCCTTAACTCAACTCCTGTTCAGCTTTTTCAGTCTGCTGTCTGGATTTACTACTTAAATACTTACTTATTTTGGGGCAGAAGGCAAAGAAACACCTGCAGCCAACCTACAGTACACTCAAAAGGAGGTCTTTCAAGTTTGTACAGCCACAGCATTAGTGGGCACATAAAGGCGTTCTTCATCTAAAATGCAGCAAAATGAAAATGCTAAACAGCTAATTTGGCATTATAATCCTTATTTTCAATGTCTTCCAGGTAAAGTCCCACTCTTTTTCTGTGTGCTACATATATCAGTAGATATTACATTATGGCAGTTCAATACAAAATGTAATATCAAATATTAAATGAATCTGTCAATCCAAATAAATGTTTTTGCAACCGACTATAATTTTCATTATGAATTAATCAGTTAATTATTTTATCCATGATAATTAATCTAGATAGAAATAGCACAACAGGCAAGAGGACATCATGTATTTTAGATTTTAGGACGGACTCCCCCTTTCAACTATTCCCCTCAATATAGAAAAGTTTTACTGTGCTGAGAAAAAGTGATCAAAGTGTGTAAAAGTCCCCAGAGCTGTGCGAGTGACCCGGAGCCTGAAACCGTCTTCTTACCTTTGTGCGGTGCACCGATTGTGAAGAGCCCGCTGTCCAGGGCATGGATGTACGAGAAGTTCTGCATCTCTATGGCAACCGATCCAGTGATGTCCCCGAAGTTGCTGACGCACCACCAGCCACCTGGCGAGCAGAGGGACACATGTCACGAGGTGAAATTACACTGGATGCTGCTGTGGGCTTGAAAGCCACAGA
Organism: Dissostichus eleginoides; assembly: GCA_031216635.1. Classification (NCBI taxonomy): domain Eukaryota; kingdom Metazoa; phylum Chordata; class Actinopteri; order Perciformes; family Nototheniidae; genus Dissostichus; species Dissostichus eleginoides. The sequence continues at coordinate 23,299 of JASDAP010000055.1, forward strand.
AGCTCGAAGGAGCATATTTCACTCAGAAAACTCTAGTTCTTTTAAAAGGTCCCCTATTATACTGTTTTTCATCAATATATTATAGTTCTCAGTTATATACAAAACATGTCTCTGAAGTGTTCGGCTCCAAATACCAAACAGATCATTGCAGCATCCCATAATCCCCTCTGTTTCAGCCCTGTTTCAAAAGTGCTGATTCTCTGTCTGTTACTTTAGATGAAAATAAGGAGCCACTCCCCAAGCCCCTCTGAGAGATATTTGGTTAGAAAGAACACAATGGTGCTCTAGGAGGAGATTCAGGTGATAAGGGGGGGGTTACCTTGGTTGGTGATTGGCTAATGGTTACACAAGCCAAAAAATCGTTATGACATCATCAAAGTGGCCAAAATCTGATCAGCTCATTTTCAACCAGGTTTTTATATAAATGGATCAGGACAAAAAGAGGGGGAGTTTTTCCTGAAACTTTCAGAATCTCTTTACACAGAGGGGACACATGTTTATGTATAAAAGACATGAAAAAGTGGATTTTGCATAATAGGTGACCTTTAACATTCAAGGAACTGATTGTGTTATTATTGGCTGATTTGTATATGCAGATACCAGAATGAGAAATATGTCTGTATTCATTTGTCCCGCCCACCAACATTGCATGCTACAAGTATATTCACAGCTTAATGGGACCATTAAGAGGATATCAAAAATATTTGGTCTGCAATATTTTTGACAAACAGTAGATAGACATACAAACAATATCAGGTTTTTCTTCTTCTCTCCCTCTTTACTCTTCTATTTATTCTTCTTCTTTTTCCTGTGAAAAAATGAAAAATTCAGGTTAGCAAATTCATCCATGGAAGAGGAATACGTTGTCCTTGTGAATACAACTGCAATATTCTTAAAATCAACAAGAAATAACTGATATAGAATAACTTTTTAAGATCAAAAACCAAACAAAGTATCGATCTAGGACCGGAGCTGCAGGACCTTCAGAAAATACTCAATCTTGTTGACTATAAAGATTTACTAACCACCAGGCGGAACAGCATTTTTAACCGCCTCTCTGATTGAAAGTGAATGCTATCTCAGCTGTAACCACACACAACAGTTAAGTCCCTGAACATCACTGCAGCGAGGTGAGAGGTTAAAACACTGGAGGTCTCTAAATAAATTAGTTGTGCTGCAAAAATACTTTTAAACAAATTTAGATTTTTTTAATCTAAAATCATAACAACATAGTGAATTATATGTTTAACTTTAATTGTTATTACCTCTAATTAAGAAACTCAGAAGTGCCTCAAATTAAAAACAGTAATGACATATAAAGCTAAGTTGTGAGGCACTGATGTCTATATTTTTCTCCTCCAACTATCGTGTTTTATTCAGATTGCTAAAGAAAGAGTCAAACTAACGTTAACCTTTATTTATTTTTCACAATGATGGAGCCCTTTATAAGTTTGTGTTTTCTATGAACATCTTCTTGTTTTCCTTGTTTTTTTGTCACACTTTTACGTATGGAGTTGATCTCATGTGTTTTATCATTTAGCAGTACTCTTTGGCATCTGGTACTGACTGTATTCATGGGTTTTGACAGACTTTAATTAAACGGTACGTTTTTTTATGCACTTCTGCGAAAAAATTGTTGAACTGAGGTTATCTAACTTTACTTTGGATGTTGAACTAACGTTAAAGTTACTTTGGGCAATTCGTTTATTCAAAATAAAACACTTTG
>JASDAP010000056.1:0-21003 GCA_031216635.1 Dissostichus eleginoides
GCTTTGCTTATGCTAATAGCTGTATGCTAATCAGGGTACTTCCAGGCGCAGAAATAGCCACAGAACATTAGAGTAAATGTAGCTTTAATAACCTGGCTAATCACACCATTAATGTTACATCCAGCCTGACGCACACATGCAGAGTGTGCAGCGTTGTTGTTATTCTAATAGAGGGTTTCCACCTGACTGCTGTTTACTGAGGGATGCTGGGAGGCAGCAACAAGGAGTTGAACAAACTCTGCTCCGTGTGCGAGAGCTTGTAAATGTGAGAGCCACAGCTCTTAGACTTCACGCCGTTTTGTTGGTTTTGTTTTATTTTGTCTCGTCTATAAATGATGAAGCTCCAGGCAGAAGAGAGGAAGAGGCACTCAGCCCTCCCTGGGGGGAGAGTGCTCGCCGCTGGGCATTGTCCCCTCAGCATCACCCTCCTCCCCCAAACCACAGCGTCCCATGAAAGACACACGAGGACAGCTGGTGCATGCGTGTGACTGAAATGAACGATCATACGCTTCATTGTATTTTTTTTATTGAAAGTATTGAGTTTGGCACCCATAAAGATGTATTTTTGGTCATTACTCATTGCAAAGGATTATGATTGCTTTTAAATCTGGTTGTTTGCTCATTACTTCCACGAAACCGTCATTTGTCAAAGCTGTGCACATAAATTACCTGCAGTTTTCTCCTGTTTACAACATCACTGACCTTGTGAGCGAGTGTGACCATCAACAACAATCTGTAGTGTTGTTGTCAACTGCTGGCAGGGTAAAAAAAAATAAAGTGTACGAGTAATTTGTAGCTCAGTGAAGGTAAATCTTTCTGACTATTCTCATTTACGTTTGTGAGGTGAGAGAGGGGGGGAGAAAAATAAAGCACTCGTTAAATCACAGACGAGGAAGACACAATAAAGACAGTTTTTGGTCCATGAAGTAAATATATGATGCAGAAGTCCAGATGACTGGGTTTCAAACTACCAAAATATGTAAATTAATTATAACCACATAAACTGGGATAATAGGCGTATACTTCAAAGTTCTCTATAAGTATAATTTGATTTTTTTTTTTTATTGTTGTGTGAGTAAATGTACTTATAAGACATTGGTCAAACATTTCATTACAATACAACAATAAAAGTCATTTTATCACTCAGTCTTAAATGAAATATGCTTTCTCTCCCAAACAAGGCAAATCATATCAAAAGAGTTTCCTTCCTGAAGCAGAATAGTCATAAAGAAATAAACAAATATTGTAGTTTTTTTTCTACAGAAGTCTTTAAATTGCTTAGAACATTTTGAATTTAATTATCTGTCATTTTGTGACAGCTGAGCAAACATCTCCTGACATGTGATATGATAAAAAGCTCCAGAAACAGATACTAATGGACATTGCTTTTGTAGTTTTCTGGGATAACTTGTATGTATGTTGATCTATAGGTCACATGATCAATAGTGAACTTTAACTACGTCTTATACCCTTTTAGAGGCAAGATACAGGCGTGTGGCGTAGTGGGTTGTCCGTAGGTATTCGGATCAGGGGGTCACAGGTTCAAACCCCACTGCAGTCAGCATGTCGTTGTGTCCCTGGGCAAGACACTTCACCCCAAATTGCTCCTGTGGGGATTGCCCACAGTATTGAGTATGTAAGTCGCTTTGGATAAAAGCGTCTAACAAGTAACATGTAATGTAATACAGCAATGAGAAACCTTTGTAAAGTGAAGCAGGGTAATCTGAAGGGTTTGCTTCATTTTATGGTGACATGTTTTTAATGAATTGAGTCAGAGATGTAATAAAGAACCAGTGCCAGTGTCAAACATGTCTTTCAGTTGAGTAAACCGACCTTTCAGGACTTTTTTCAGACTGAGGCCCTAAATGATGTACTTGTAACCACATAGGTGTTTAAAAATTGAGTCATGCAGCAGGAGTGAACCCTGCTGTTTTAAATTGTTCACTTACCAACAGGAGCTCAACATATTTATTCTTTATTCTCCAACTGTGCAACTACTACAACACACATCATTTATATTTATTACCCGCTATTTTCTTGATTTATGAAACAGGAATCTAAGTGTTTGGATTATTGTTGCTGAGGAGACATAAAGTCAACACTTCCCTTTATGTTATTGTGCTCTGCAGAAGACATCACAGGGCTTGTATTCTGTGTCTCTGTCCGAGGTGCTGATTGTGGGTTTGTCAGCGGTGCAGGAGCTGTCCGAGGTGTGTGAAGAGTTTCATGCTGACTGTATTGTCTGCTGCTGCTGGGAGGCAGCTGGTGAGGGACCTTTCTTACTTAATCACTGAGACATTATTTGCGGCTGTCAGCTGGGCTTTAGAAACTGTGGGACTAGCTTCGTTCCTTGCTGGGACTTGAACATGTTTCCCTGACAGCATAGTTTTGGTGTAATTTACCTGTCAGTGTGTTGCGTTGTACCCCCTGTTTTTGTGGCTTATTTCCTTTCCTTAGTGTATTCTGGTTCTGAGGTTTTCCTTGGGGCACAAAGAAAAGGTTTGTTATACTTCCTCAACGTCATTAATCCTCTCTGGGCAAATTCAAAGAAGCTTTATTGGAATGACAATATCAGAAACATAGTATTACCAAAGCACATTGTACAAGGTGGTCCAACAGTAAAACATTAAAGAATCATGTCGACAATATTATGTTATTAAAAAAACAAGGAAATAAGCCTCATGAGAACCACATAACTGATGGATATCATCAACCAAATCAAAATGATGATAATTAAAATAATATCAATGTAACATTCATTACAGTTTGAAGCCAGGTGGAGCAGGTTATCTGTTAATCAAATGGTCAGTGATTCAATTGCGAGATATTCCTGTCCACATTACCTCAAATAGGTGTCAATATATGAAGGAAACGAGACTTGATGCATCTACGCTAGTGGCCATTTGGCAATCCAGGCAAGTTTCGTTGACCTTTAACTAGACCTATGTCATATATGCCTGCAAGTATCACCTCTGAGCATGCGTCAGTGTTATGGTTTTCTGATTGTAATGTGAAACGTACTTAGTTACTTTCCACCACTAGTATTTTACTAATTGTATCACCGTGTCTGTTCAATTGAATAAGGTGAGACGTGTTTGCGTAATTCAAATCTTCCTGAACAAATACAAATAAAGGAATCGTAAAGGGGAGAAGCTAACAGAAATGAATGCTTGAGAGACCCTAAGTGACAGTAAATCCCATTTTATATGTTTAACTCATCCTTGACTAAAGTTAATCACCAGATTAGATCCCACTCTAAGGATCATGCCACCACCATAGATTTATTCAGTGTCTCTTTCTTCTTCCAGCTGAAGCCACTCGCGAGTCAGTTGGCTAAAGAGCCACTCTCTTCTAATCCTCACGGGACAGAAAGAGAGTGGACATTTCTGTCCGACTTTCTTGGTACAAACACAATGTGACCAAGCATTCAGGGCCCAGCCATCCTAATCCTTCCCAAGACATGCAATGTTTTGTTTTCTGTATCTGTGTGGTCAGCTCTGGTGTGAGCTTCCGAGGAACATAAATCCAAAGACTGAGCGGAAGAATGGTGCGTGAATTTGTGCTGCATGCCACTAAGAAGTGCCTGTAGTCATTTAGATAACTGAGTTCTGCACCCTGGCAGTAGAGACTACATCCGAAGCTTCATTGAATACATTCTTCCAGGGGACAGCTACAAGAGAGGCTGCTGACATGTGAGTTATGAGACCACCTGGGGGAGTTGATTATGTTTGCCATTTGGGTTGACACCTGGCTCAGTGGGACAACTGTAGCTGTGAGAAAAATGAGGAGCCCTGGCAGGAGAGGCCAATGCAAATCAAGGACCTCGCAGCGGGCAGGGGAGGCTGTGAAATGGCACTTCATTGTATGTGATTGTGTTATTGACTTCCTATATTTTCATTGTAATGGTTGGAGCTCTTTTTCAGTGACTGTAGACATGGAGGAGCTTTAACTTTGTCATGTTTCATGTTCTAGCGAAAGGAAAACAACAAAGTCATTTTACTGCTTAAGAGCTTCCCTACATTGGCCTAATTATCGCTTAGAAAAAATACAGATTAACCAAAGTACATTTCAAGTGGTCTCACTGTGGCAATACTAAGAGCTTAACCGATTATTATTGTCAACTTTTAGCATATTTTCTTTTACAGCTTGTTCTGGGCACGGCCTCAATTACTCCCAACACCGAAACAAGTCAGTTGGACATGATGGAGGTGAAAGGGAATATATTTTACCTGGTGCCCTGCCATAAACACAACACTACATCTTGTTGCATTTTTTATGAGTGCCTCTCATCATCAGGTAGTTATTCAGTAACGAGTAGCTGTTGGCACTTATATGGGGGGTCATTTTACTGGTTGGAGGGGGGATACATACATTTCTGGTTTGGAAAATAACCAGGAAAATCCCTTTTTTACAGGCTCTCAGTTTCATATTTTCAACATTTATACTGTTATATCAGATATATTGCAATAACCGCTTAGTGCCATATGTGTTGGACAAACAAAGCAAAAACGGAGACCTCAAAGATTGTAATTGACTTTAGTCCAGCTTCTCACGTTACCTTTCCCTCTTTCACTTCACTTGAAATGTTCAAACCTTCTCTGTCTGACTTTAAAGACCTGCAGTCACAGGATGTTTCAGGATCCACTGATCAGCAGGTCGTGTTTCTCCTTCCTGCTCTCTCTCTCCCAACTCCGTCAGTGTGAGCGCTCAAACAAGCAAAACTGTCACTCAGGCCTGAATCAGGTCATAAATGTGCTGTGTAATGTGAGCACTGCTGGGCCTCACAGACAGTGTTGTGCAAGTTCACACTTCACAAGAGCTTGCTCAAAGTTCTGTTCACACGTCCCAAAAGATTTATCTAGTCTGCGATTACTAATTTATTTGCTAAGCGTTCAGATGCTTTAACTAGATGTGTTGCTTTAATTATTTTCATAAAAATGTGAGAATCTTTACCTTGGAATATCTGCTGATTTGTTTTATTAAACAAATATTCATGTGAACTGAATTCAGGAGCACCATTAGCTGCATTGTCCTGAATTGCCAGTGGTGGGGGCCTTACACTCAGTGTGTGAGCATCGTTAATGCTTACAAATTACTGTCTGTTAATTTCTCCATTCATCAATAACAAGAGCTTATTCCCTGTTAACCTCACAGCCAAGGAATTGTTGTAGGCATGGTAGGAAATAGTTTAAAGCACAATTATCCCCTTCAAAAATGTACAATAAAAAACAAACTGCAGTCAGAACATTTATTCAGTCTCTCATGTAATTTTGCATCTTCTCGCTCTATCCTCCACGCTTTTTACAGCCTTGGAATCTTACAATACCACACACACCACAATGCTCTGCCCCACAAAGGCTCCCTGCCCACGGCGATGGGCAGAGCCAGCTGAACTCTGGGGGCCGTGTGTGTGCGTGCGTGTGTGTGCGTGCGTGTGTGTGTGTGTGTCAGGGAGATTGAGAGGATGCACTGCTATCCTCTGCCGGTGAATTGCTTTTATCAAGAGTTGTTCAAATCTCTCTCATACATACACACAGACATACACCACACAGCAGACAGCCATGCATGAAACATAGTTTGCATTAAATACTTGATGAGGTGTGTGAGGCTGTCGGGCGTCGTTCGGGCAGCTCAGTGAGAATAGTTGTCACATCCAATGAACAATTTTGTTTTGTGTAACGTCTCCTGAGCCTCAATGAGGGGATTCAGCCCTGAGAACAACCTGCTTATATACTGTACTGTACATACGCACATCGCAGTGCCGAGAACAACTATGATGATTACAAAATGTTTCCTACTGTTTAATATATGAACACATACCATACAAAGGCTGTTTTTCCACTTTGTATCCTCTCGAGTAGGTTTTGAAGTTTACTCCATATTTCTTCCACTCTGCCTGACAGTGTCATACGGTTTACGCTCTATCAACTTATTGCTGCTCTTCACCGAAGCTACTAAACAAATGTAAACTTTTCTCAACATATAGAAGATAAATCTCCTTTTTTGTTATATATATATTTTCTTTATCTCCCTTAGATTAAAAAATATATATTTGTGTTTGAGCATCATTTGATTGCTTATGGTTGTAGTCAGTCTTAAAATCTAAATATCTTTCAAATGAAATTAGCTAATACGTCCTTTTTGCATGGCCTTTAGAATGACACAGAGAAATGCTTTCCTACTTCCTACTATATTATCAATGCCAGATTATCGGTTTCAGAAAGTTCGAGAAATGCTTTGACATCCCCCCACCCCTCCCCCCTAATCTATTCTAATGTCCGAGAAGTTTGGAAGATTTCTGAAGATTTTCAATCACCGAACGAGCATTTCTCTGTGAACCGGCCCCTTAATTCTCTCATTATTTACCCGAGCACTCAAACTGACATATAGTTCCAAGCCCATTCATTCCTACTCAAAGTCTTCACATCAGTCAAACAGAAGTGGCGGCACGGCGGATGAATACACATTAGGTGCTCCAGTGAGTTCTAGTCAGTATTGACTGCATTAGGATGGTACTCAAATCTCAAATAAACTTCATTGCGCATGTTGACAAACGACACGTCATCCAGTGCAACGTCTTTGGCTCGTTTTGATTTTAGAAGGAACAGGCACAGGTCTGCAATAAGGAATAAAGTCTTTGTAGGTTTTGGTCTTTTAGTGAAATACATTGACAGCAACTGTTCCAACTGTTTACATTACATTTCCTGTTTTGCTTTATTTATTTAGTATCATATGACATTGGAAGGGAACTCTGGGAGCACAGACCGCAAGAGCTTTTCCATAAGTAAAAAATTAAGCTTTTATCTGCCATACGACCCGTGCTACACCCTTCCCCTGAGTAACAAGAAAATGGGACCAGTAGTTTTACCGTTTCTAATCAAGCTGACTGACAGACAGAAAAGTGGCATAATGGCATACTAATTAATGGTAATAATAACTATATTGCTTTTAGGTAATCCTGTACATGAACACACAATTAAACACATTTTAGGTCTACAGAAATAGATATGCTGCACACACACACACACACACACACACACACACACACACACACACACACACACACACTCACATCCAAAGTCTCTGGAGCTGAACCTTCAGGCCAGATTAGTTTGAGTGACTCAGAGGCAACTCTCCTGCTGTGTAATTGAACACTACTACTGTACCCTCTCTGTTCACAGTTCACACACTTAAAGAAACACACACAGGGATGCATATACATGCTTTGCAGTTACTGGAGTAAATCTCGCTTTGTTAAGAAAAAGATAAGAGAGTATGTGAAAGAGAAGTGAAGAAGGAATATTAAATTGAGCATAAAATAGGGAAGAGGGGCAAACGAGAGCACAGAGAGATGTATGAAAGAAAGAATAAAGCCGGGGCGCCTTGTCTCTCCTTAAATACTGCTGCTGAGACACTTCTCCGCTGATCAAACGGCGAGAGAGAAGAGGTGAGGGGGCGCGCGTAGGAGGAGGAGAGAGAAAGAAAGACATATAAAGAGCAGAAGAAAGAGATGGAGAAGCTGCTGAACAGAGAGAGAAATGAAAAGTAGGGAATAAGAGGGATAGCGACTGGTGGCAGCCTTCAAATTCAGAATTGCAAGAGGTGTGACGTTATGGACAAAGATTTGACTTCTACAAGATATAAGTGCCCTGGCGGCTCTCTGGCTGCCAGGTTCAATATCATCACTTAGAAGTCAGTCACATACCTGTAACAGCAGCTGAAACACTGCCATCAGCCCACTGGCACTCTGCTGACGTCAGTGACAGTGACGGCCGCCATCTTAAGAGTCTACAGCAGGGAGCCAGAGAGGTAGACACTGTTAAACAGCTCCTGTACGTGCTGAAAGTGCACTCTCACACTGTGTGGCCGTGTCTTATTTGTGTGCATATGACAGCTCCTAAAAAAGCCTAATAGAGTTTGTACCCCAGTGGAAACAGCATCCTGGTGCCTACACACAAACACACACACACACACACACACACACACACTCACACACAAACACACAGACACATACACAAACACACTCTCCTGCAGACTGGCCTGAAGTTCAGGCTTTAACTTAAGCTGACAGTCAGAACCTGCACTTGTCACATGTGAAAGAAACGTTAGGTGGTATCAATGTGAGAACACACCTATGTCTTTGAATTCTCTCATGAAAGACGATCTCAAAAAGAATACAATAAAGCACCTAAAACTAGAATATGAATCACTGTTCAGCACAGTGGTAACTCAAACAGACACTCATGGAGACACTTTTTATTAAAGTACACTAGAGGCTATCTTGCGTTCGGATCACACTAGCTAGACACCAAAGCAAGACCACTTTCCCCACTTTGTATCCCCCTAATTATGGCAAACTAGCAGCCATCTTCAAATCGGCCTTCATTTAAACTCGACTACACCCCTAGGAAAGTATTATTACTGCATCTTGTACTTTTCTTTTTAAAGTTCTGCAGTAACAAAATCTGTCCACAGAAATTAGGATAAATAAATGAACGGCTTCTGTAGTAGTTTCCACGACAGAAGGTGTCACCCGGAGCACATTTGGACTTAATGACACACTTATACTGAGATCATTTTGTGTGTTTGTACATTTAGTGCCACAAATGGGGCGAAGCCTGCGAGCTAGTTCAGGCAGTCAACTCGAGCACCAATGATACATTAACACGTGACGCACCTCGTCCCTCTTACAACCAACCAAACACATTCTCCTAAACATGCCGCTCTATTTAAGCTGCCAGGTCTTCCTGCCTCTGCCTCGCTATGCTGCCTCTGGACTGCTGTGTTCACTTGCTATTGCTACGTCCATGTTCCTGCTGCTGTGTTTCATGTTGCTGCTGCTTGCCTGCCCACCACCACCCCACCACCACCCCAGCTTCCACCTGTAGACGCCAAACTCAAACTATATGCTGCTTATAATAAACATATTAAGAAACACGTGAGTTGTCTGACTGAACAGTCATTGTGATTGTGAATCATTTTTGATTTCACACAAAAACATTTTATCGACCACATCTAAAATTCATGAACTCTTTTATTACCAGTAAAACTTACCTGATGCTGATGCAGTTCATGCAAAAAAAAATGTATCCCTTCTAAATACATTCATGGTCAATACACAAAAAAAGGTTGTGGGGGAGAAATCTTACCAACGCAAATATATTTTTCTCAGTCTTATTACATTCGCCCAGGGCTGCATTGAAGTTCCATGAGCCCTTGAGTTTGAATTCTTCAACGCCCCTTCTCAACTCCCACACTCCCCCAGGCACCATGATGACTCAACTATTGCCCTGTCCATGCTGCACAAACATCAGCCGCACTGAATTAACATAAAGAATCACCAATCTCTCAGGACTGCAGTTTAATTTTATGACTTTTGCAGGACCAATGCAAGTCGTTCAATCATTATAAGCCAACAGTGAAGAATGCGTTTATAATGCATTAGTTGTGTAACCAAAGAACAGAGTCCTGCTAACTGTAGCACAAAGTCTCTCATAGTGAAACTTTATATAAGCATTTTCAGATTGTCAGCAGGATTACAGAAAACTACTTGCTCAGTTATCATGATCTCTAGATTAAGACACATGTAGTGCTTTAGTGTTTACAGCAGCAGAACTGTGTTTTAAGAATAGACTCAAAAATAATCTAGAGTACCCATGATAATCAAAAAGAAGGAACACTCATTTATGTGTTTTTGGTTGTATTTTACATATCAGTGTAGCTCACCAGCACAGAGAAGTAATCTGAGGCTTTCCCCTTTATAGTCAATTCTATATTTCTGTATTTTTGGTTGAACATAATTGATCAATTAATTTCAAAAACAGTAATTAGTTGATTGCAGCCCTATTATTATTTCATTACCATAATTACATACATGTCCATCTTTGAAATTATCTTTAAATAACAGTGGATCAAGAGAGGGAGAGGTGTTTGACAGAAGAAGACTGATGAGGAAACGCTGCAGTCTCAGAGGAGAATCGAGCGGCTGTAATTATGTACATATCCATATCAATCAGGACATATATAAGACTTAAATAACTCGAGTCAAACTCCACGAAATGATTTATTAATGTCCTCACTTGGACTCTCACTTATTTGACGCAACAGGTTAATTATTGTGTCAGTTACATATGATCTTAACTTAGATTTGTAGGTGCCGAAATGAAGTCAACACACACGCCTTAATTAGCATGGACCCTCATGAGTTCATTCATCATGCATTCATTCATACATTAGTTCATGCTGAGTCTTGCACTTATAAATGCATGAATTACAGATAGGTCACGTACACACACATTCAAGTTTAACATTATTTTATGGATCATTTTCATCAGAGCGTGAGAGTCAGGGAGCAGCTGTCCTTTTCCAGGGAGGTCTGACTTTGAAAGGTGGACGGGCTTTGAAGTTGGCTATAAATAAAGAGATCATTACTAACACAATGTGATACTCACCTATGCATTATGAATTCATAATTCAAACAGCGGCACAGCACAAAAACCTTTGTTTCACCATTAAAGACGCACCCCGCTGAACAAAGATGGACTCCCACAAACAGCAGAGTTCACACATTGTTTAGAGCTGATTTTAAAGCATTTCAGTAAGTATGAACTAAAGAAGTCTGTTGTAGCTGAGTAGATAGCTGAGAGAATTGAGAACACGTCTTTATGTGGCTCCGCCCATCCAATTTATAAAGGTCACACTACATAACCTCCTACCTTTATTTCCCCCTGGAGACTTCCCAAACTTCTTCAGAAAGTCAGTCTAAACCCAGGCATCCCTGTGGTATGCCTGGGTTTAGACTGACTTTCTGAAGAAGTTTGGGAAGTCTCCAGGGGGAAATAAAGGTAGGAGGTTATGTAGTGTGACCTTTATAAATTGGATGGGCGGAGCCACATAAAGACGTGTTCTCAATTCTCTCAGCTATCTACTCAGCTACAACAGACTTCTTTAGTTCATACTTACTGAAATGCTTTAAAATCAGCTCTAAACAATGTGTGAACTCTGCTGTTTGTGGGAGTCCATCTTTGTTCAGCGGGGTGCGTCTTTAATGGTGAAACAAAGGTTTTTGTGCTGTGCCGCTGTTTGAATTATGAATTCATAATGCATAGGTGAGTATCACATTGTGTTAGTAATGATCTCTTTATTTATAGCCAACTTCAAAGCCCGTCCACCTTTCAAAGTCAGACCTCCCTGGAAAAGGACAGCTGCTCCCTGACTCTCACGCTCTGATGAAAATGATCCATAAAATAATGTTAAACTTGAATGTGTGTGTACGTGACCTATCTGTAATTCATGCATTTATAAGTGCAAGACTCAGCATGAACTAATGTATGAATGAATGCATGATGAATGAACTCATGAGGGTCCATGCTAATTAAGGCGTGTGTGTTGACTTCATTTCGGCACCTACAAATCTAAGTTAAGATCATATGTAACTGACACAATAATTAACCTGTTGCGTCAAATAAGTGAGAGTCCAAGTGAGGACATTAATAAATCATTTCATGGAGTTTGACTCGAGTTATTTAAGTCTTATATATGTCCTGATTGATATGGATATGTACATAATTACAGCCGCTCGATTCTCCTCTGAGACTGCAGCGTTTCCTCATCAGTCTTCTTCTGTCAAACACCTCTCCCTCTCTTGATCCACTGTTATTTAAAGATAATTTCAAAGATGGACATGTATGTAATTATGGTAATGAAATAATAATAGGGCTGCAATCAACTAATTACTGTTTTTGAAATTAATTGATCAATTATGTTCAACCAAAAATACAGAAATATAGAATTGACTATAAAGGGGAAAGCCTCAGATTACTTCTCTGTGCTGGTGAGCTACACTGATATGTAAAATACAACCAAAAACACATAAATGAGTGTTCCTTCTTTTTGATTATCATGGGTACTCTAGATTATTTTTGAGTCTATTCTTAAAACACAGTTCTGCTGCTGTAAACACTAAAGCACTACATGTGTCTTAATCTAGAGATCATGATAACTGAGCCAGTAGTTTTCTGTAATCCTGCTGACAATCTGAAAATGCTTATATAAAGTTTCACTATGAGAGACTTTGTGCTACAGTTAGCAGGACTCTGTTCTTTGGTTACACAACTAATGCATTATAAACGCATTCTTCACTGTTGGCTTATAATGATTGAACGACTTGCATTGGTCCTGCAAAAGTCATAAAATTAAACTGCAGTCCTGAGAGATTGGTGATTCTTTATGTTAATTCAGTGCGGCTGATGTTTGTGCAGCATGGACAGGGCAATAGTTGAGTCATCATGGTGCCTGGGGGAGTGTGGGAGTTGAGAAGGGCGTTGAAGAATTCAAACTCAAGGGCTCATGGAACTTCAATGCAGCCCTGGGCGAATGTAATAAGACTGAGAAAAATATATTTGCGTTGGTAAGATTTCTCCCCCACAACCTTTTTTTGTGTATTGACCATGAATGTATTTAGAAGGGATACATTTTTTTTTGCATGAACTGCATCAGCATCAGGTAAGTTTTACTGGTAATAAAAGAGTTCATGAATTTTAGATGTGGTCGATAAAATGTTTTTGTGTGAAATCAAAAATGATTCACAATCACAATGACTGTTCAGTCAGACAACTCACGTGTTTCTTAATATGTTTATTATAAGCAGCATATAGTTTGAGTTTGGCGTCTACAGGTGGAAGCTGGGGTGGTGGTGGGGTGGTGGTGGGGCAGGCAAGCAGCAGCAACATGAAACACAGCAGCAGAACATGGACGTAGCAATAGCAGTGAACACAGCAGTCCAGAGGCAGCATAGCGAGGCAGAGGCAGGAAGACCTGGCAGCTTAAATAGAGCGGCATGTTTAGGAGAATGTGTTTGGTTGGTTGTAAGAGGGACGAGGTGCGTCACGTGTTAATGTATCATTGGTGCTCGAGTTGACTGCCTGAACTAGCTCGCAGGCTTCGCCCCATTTGTGGCACTAAATGTACAAACACACAAATGATCTCAGTATAAGTGTGTCATTAAGTCCAAATGTGCTCCGGGTGACACCTTCTGTCGTGGAAACTACTACAGAAGCCGTTCATTTATTTATCCTAATTTCTGTGGACAGATTTTGTACTGCAGAACTTTAAAAAGAAAAAGTACAAGATGCAGTAATAATACTTTCCTAGGGGTGTAGTCGAGTTTAAATGAAGGCCGATTTGAAGATGGCTGCTAGTTTGCCATAATTAGGGGGATACAAGTGGGGAAAGTGGTCTTGCTTTGGTGTCTAGCTAGTGTGATCCGAACGCAAGATAGCCTCTAGTGTACTTTAATAAAAAGTGTCTCCATGAGTGTCTGTTTGAGTTACCACTGTGCTGAACAGTGATTCATATTCTAGTTTTAGGTGCTTTATTGTATTCTTTTTGAGATCGTCTTTCATGAGAGAATTCAAAGACATAGGTGTGTCTCACATTGATACCACCTAACGTTTCTTTCACATGTGACAAGTGCAGGTTCTGACTGTCAGCTTAAGTTAAAGCCTGAACTTCAGGCCAGTCTGCAGGAGAGTGTGTTTGTGTATGTGTCTGTGTGTTTGTGTGTGAGTGTGTGTGTGTGTGTGTGTTTGTGTGTAGGCACCAGGATGCTGTTTCCACTGGGGTACAAACTCTATTAGGCTTTTTTAGGAGCTGTCATATGCACACAAATAAGACACGGCCACACAGTGTGAGAGTGCACTTTCAGCACGTACAGGAGCTGTTTAACAGTGTCTACCTCTCTGGCTCCCTGCTGTAGACCCTTAAGATGGCGGCCGTCACTGTCACTGACGTCAGCAGAGTGCCAGTGGGCTGATGGCAGTGTTTCAGCTGCTGTTACAGGTATGTGACTGACTTCTAAGTGATGATATGAACCTGGCAGCCAGAGAGCCGCCAGGGCACTTATATCTTGTAGAAGTCAAATCTTTGTCCATAACGTCACACCTCTTGCAATTCTGAATTTGAAGGCTGCCACCAGTCGCTATCCTCTTATTCCTACTTTTCATTTCTCTCTCTGTTCAGCAGCTTCTCCATCTCTTTCTTCTGCTCTTTATATGTCTTTCTTTCTCTCTCCTCCTCCTACGCGCGCCCCCTCACCTCTTCTCTCTCGCCGTTTGATCAGCGGAGAAGTGTCTCAGCAGCAGTATTTAAGGAGAGACAAGGCGCCCCGGCTTTATTCTTTCTTTCATACATCTCTCTGTGCTCTCGTTTGCCCCTCTTCCCTATTTTATGCTCAATTTAATATTCCTTCTTCACTTCTCTTTCACATACTCTCTTATCTTTTTCTTAACAAAGCGAGATTTACTCCAGTAACTGCAAAGCATGTATATGCATCCCTGTGTGTGTTTCTTTAAGTGTGTGAACTGTGAACAGAGAGGGTACAGTAGTAGTGTTCAATTACACAGCAGGAGAGTTGCCTCTGAGTCACTCAAACTAATCTGGCCTGAAGGTTCAGCTCCAGAGACTTTGGATTGAGTGTGTGTGGTGTGTGTGTGTGTGTGTGTGTGTGTGTGTGTGTGTGTGTGTGTGTGTGTGTGCAGCATATCTATTTCTGTAGACCTAAAATGTGTTTAATTGTGTGTTCATGTACAGGATTACCTAAAAGCAATATAGTTATTATTACCATTAATTAGTATGCCATTATGCCACTTTCTGTCTGTCAGTCAGCTTGATTAGAAACGGTAAAACTACTGGTCCCATTTTCTTGTTACTCAGGGGAAGGGTGTAGCACGGGTCGTATGGCAGATAAAAGCTTAATTTTTTACTTATGGAAAAGCTCTTGCGGTCTGTGCTCCCAGAGTTCCCTTCCAATGTCATATGATACTAAATAAATAAAGCAAAACAGGAAATGTAATGTAAACAGTTGGAACAGTTGCTGTCAATGTATTTCACTAAAAGACCAAAACCTACAAAGACTTTATTCCTTATTGCAGACCTGTGCCTGTTCCTTCTAAAATCAAAATGAGCCAAAGACGTTGCACTGGATGACGTGTCGTTTGTCAACATGCGCAATGAAGTTTATTTTGAGATTTGAGTACCATCCTAATGCAGTCAATACTGACTAGAACTCACTGGAGCACCTAATGTGTATTCATCCGCCGTGCCGCCACTTCTGTTTGACTGATGTGAAAACTTTGAGTAGGAATGAATGGGCTTGGAACTATATGTCAGTTTGAGTGCTGGGTAAATAATGAGAGAATTAAGGGCCGGTTCACAGAGAAATGCTCGTTCGGTGATTGAAAATCTTCAGAAATCTTCCAAACTTCTCGGACATTAGAATAGATTAGGGGGGAGGGGTGGGGGATGTCAAAGCATTTCTCGAACTTTCTGAAACCGATAATCTGGCATTGATAATATAGTAGGAAGTAGGAAAGCATTTCTCTGTGTCATTCTAAAGGCCATGCAAAAAGGACGTATTAGCTAATTTCATTTGAAAGATATTTAGATTTTAAGACTGACTACAACCATAAGCAATCAAATGATGCTCAAACACAATATATATTTTTAATCTAAGGGAGATAAAGAAAATATATATATAACAAAAAAGGAGATTTATCTTCTATATGTTGAGAAAAGTTTACATTTGTTTAGTAGCTTCGGTGAAGAGCAGCAATAAGTTGATAGAGCGTAAACCGTATGACACTGTCAGGCAGAGTGGAAGAAATATGGAGTAAACTTCAAAACCTACTCGAGAGGATACAAAGTGGAAAAACAGCCTTTGTATGGTATGTGTTCATATATTAAACAGTAGGAAACATTTTGTAATCATCATAGTTGTTCTCGGCACTGCGATGTGCGTATGTACAGTACAGTATATAAGCAGGTTGTTCTCAGGGCTGAATCCCCTCATTGAGGCTCAGGAGACGTTACACAAAACAAAATTGTTCATTGGATGTGACAACTATTCTCACTGAGCTGCCCGAACGACGCCCGACAGCCTCACACACCTCATCAAGTATTTAATGCAAACTATGTTTCATGCATGGCTGTCTGCTGTGTGGTGTATGTCTGTGTGTATGTATGAGAGAGATTTGAACAACTCTTGATAAAAGCAATTCACCGGCAGAGGATAGCAGTGCATCCTCTCAATCTCCCTGACACACACACACACACGCACGCACACACACGCACGCACACACACGGCCCCCAGAGTTCAGCTGGCTCTGCCCATCGCCGTGGGCAGGGAGCCTTTGTGGGGCAGAGCATTGTGGTGTGTGTGGTATTGTAAGATTCCAAGGCTGTAAAAAGCGTGGAGGATAGAGCGAGAAGATGCAAAATTACATGAGAGACTGAATAAATGTTCTGACTTTGTTTTTTTATTGTACATTTTTGAAGGGGATAATTGTGCTTTAAACTATTTCCTACCATGCCTACAACAATTCCTTGGCTGTGAGGTTAACAGGGAATAAGCTCTTGTTATTGATGAATGGAGAAATTAACAGACAGTAATTTGTAAGCATTAACGATGCTCACACACTGAGTGTAAGGCCCCCACCACTGGCAATTCAGGACAATGCAGCTAATGGTGCTCCTGAATTCAGTTCACATGAATATTTGTTTAATAAAACAAATCAGCAGATATTCCAAGGTAAAGATTCTCACATTTTTATGAAAATAATTAAAGCAACACATCTAGTTAAAGCATCTGAACGCTTAGCAAATAAATTAGTAATCGCAGACTAGATAAATCTTTGGGACGTGTGAACAGAACTTTGAGCAAGCTCTTGTGAAGTGTGAACTTGCACAACACTGTCTGTGAGGCCCAGCAGTGCTCACATTACACAGCACATTTATGACCTGATTCAGGCCTGAGTGACAGTTTTGCTTGTTTGAGCGCTCACACTGACGGAGTTGGGAGAGAGAGAGCAGGAAGGAGAAACACGACCTGCTGATCAGTGGATCCTGAAACATCCTGTGACTGCAGGTCTTTAAAGTCAGACAGAGAAGGTTTGAACATTTCAAGTGAAGTGAAAGAGGGAAAGGTAACGTGAGAAGCTGGACTAAAGTCAATTACAATCTTTGAGGTCTCCGTTTTTGCTTTGTTTGTCCAACACATATGGCACTAAGCGGTTATTGCAATATATCTGATATAACAGTATAAATGTTGAAAATATGAAACTGAGAGCCTGTAAAAAGGGATTTTCCTGGTTATTTTCCAAACCAGAAATGTATGTATCCCCCCTCCAACCAGTAAAATGACCCCCCATATAAGTGCCAACAGCTACTCGTTACTGAATAACTACCTGATGATGAGAGGCACTCATAAAAAATGCAACAAGATGTAGTGTTGTGTTTATGGCAGGGCACCAGGTAAAATATATTCCCTTTCACCTCCATCATGTCCAACTGACTTGTTTCGGTGTTGGGAGTAATTGAGGCCGTGCCCAGAACAAGCTGTAAAAGAAAAATATGCTAAAAGTTGACAATAATAATCGGTTAAGCTCTTAGTATTGCCACAGTGAGACCACTTGAAATGTACTTTGGTTAATCTGTATTTTTTCTAAGCGATAATTAGGCCAATGTAGGGAAGCTCTTAAGCAGTAAAATGACTTTGTTGTTTTCCTTTCGCTAGAACATGAAACATGACAAAGTTAAAGCTCCTCCATGTCTACAGTCACTGAAAAAGAGCTCCAACCATTACAATGAAAATATAGGAAGTCAATAACACAATCACATACAATGAAGTGCCATTTCACAGCCCCCTGCCCGCTGCGAGGTCCTTGATTTGCATTGGCCTCTCCTGCCAGGGCTCCTCATTTTTCTCACAGCTACAGTTGTCCCACTGAGCCAGGTGTCAACCCAAATGGCAAACATAATCAACTCCCCCAGGTGGTCTCATAACTCACATGTCAGCAGCCTCTCTTGTAGCTGTCCCCTGGAAGAATGTATTCAATGAAGCTTCGGATGTAGTCTCTACTGCCAGGGTGCAGAACTCAGTTATCTAAATGACTACAGGCACTTCTTAGTGGCATGCAGCACAAATTCACGCACCATTCTTCCGCTCAGTCTTTGGATTTATGTTCCTCGGAAGCTCACACCAGAGCTGACCACACAGATACAGAAAACAAAACATTGCATGTCTTGGGAAGGATTAGGATGGCTGGGCCCTGAATGCTTGGTCACATTGTGTTTGTACCAAGAAAGTCGGACAGAAATGTCCACTCTTTCTGTCCCGTGAGGATTAGAAGAGAGTGGCTCTTTAGCCAACTGACTCGCGAGTGGCTTCAGCTGGAAGAAGAAAGAGACACTGAATAAATCTATGGTGGTGGCATGATCCTTAGAGTGGGATCTAATCTGGTGATTAACTTTAGTCAAGGATGAGTTAAACATATAAAATGGGATTTACTGTCACTTAGGGTCTCTCAAGCATTCATTTCTGTTAGCTTCTCCCCTTTACGATTCCTTTATTTGTATTTGTTCAGGAAGATTTGAATTACGCAAACACGTCTCACCTTATTCAATTGAACAGACACGGTGATACAATTAGTAAAATACTAGTGGTGGAAAGTAACTAAGTACGTTTCACATTACAATCAGAAAACCATAACACTGACGCATGCTCAGAGGTGATACTTGCAGGCATATATGACATAGGTCTAGTTAAAGGTCAACGAAACTTGCCTGGATTGCCAAATGGCCACTAGCGTAGATGCATCAAGTCTCGTTTCCTTCATATATTGACACCTATTTGAGGTAATGTGGACAGGAATATCTCGCAATTGAATCACTGACCATTTGATTAACAGATAACCTGCTCCACCTGGCTTCAAACTGTAATGAATGTTACATTGATATTATTTTAATTATCATCATTTTGATTTGGTTGATGATATCCATCAGTTATGTGGTTCTCATGAGGCTTATTTCCTTGTTTTTTTAATAACATAATATTGTCGACATGATTCTTTAATGTTTTACTGTTGGACCACCTTGTACAATGTGCTTTGGTAATACTATGTTTCTGATATTGTCATTCCAATAAAGCTTCTTTGAATTTGCCCAGAGAGGATTAATGACGTTGAGGAAGTATAACAAACCTTTTCTTTGTGCCCCAAGGAAAACCTCAGAACCAGAATACACTAAGGAAAGGAAATAAGCCACAAAAACAGGGGGTACAACGCAACACACTGACAGGTAAATTACACCAAAACTATGCTGTCAGGGAAACATGTTCAAGTCCCAGCAAGGAACGAAGCTAGTCCCACAGTTTCTAAAGCCCAGCTGACAGCCGCAAATAATGTCTCAGTGATTAAGTAAGAAAGGTCCCTCACCAGCGAAGTGCCTCCCAGCAGCAGCAGACAATACAGTCAGCATGAAACTCTTCACACACCTCGGACAGCTCCTGCACCGCTGACAAACCCACAATCAGCACCTCGGACAGAGACACAGAATACAAGCCCTGTGATGTCTTCTGCAGAGCACAATAACATAAAGGGAAGTGTTGACTTTATGTCTCCTCAGCAACAATAATCCAAACACTTAGATTCCTGTTTCATAAATCAAGAAAATAGCGGGTAATAAATATAAATGATGTGTGTTGTAGTAGTTGCACAGTTGGAGAATAAAGAATAAATATGTTGAGCTCCTGTTGGTAAGTGAACAATTTAAAACAGCAGGGTTCACTCCTGCTGCATGACTCAATTTTTAAACACCTATGTGGTTACAAGTACATCATTTAGGGCCTCAGTCTGAAAAAAGTCCTGAAAGGTCGGTTTACTCAACTGAAAGACATGTTTGACACTGGCACTGGTTCTTTATTACATCTCTGACTCAATTCATTAAAAAACATGTCACCATAAAATGAAGCAAACCCTTCAGATTACCCTGCTTCACTTTACAAAGGTTTCTCATTGCTGTATTACATTACATGTTACTTGTTAGACGCTTTTATCCAAAGCGACTTACATACTCAATACTGTGGGCAATCCCCACAGGAGCAATTTGGGGTGAAGTGTCTTGCCCAGGGACACAACGACATGCTGACTGCAGTGGGGTTTGAACCTGTGACCCCCTGATCCGAATACCTACGGACAACCCACTACGCCACACGCCTGTATCTTGCCTCTAAAAGGGTATAAGACGTAGTTAAAGTTCACTATTGATCATGTGACCTATAGATCAACATACATACAAGTTATCCCAGAAAACTACAAAAGCAATGTCCATTAGTATCTGTTTCTGGAGCTTTTTATCATATCACATGTCAGGAGATGTTTGCTCAGCTGTCACAAAATGACAGATAATTAAATTCAAAATGTTCTAAGCAATTTAAAGACTTCTGTAGAAAAAAAACTACAATATTTGTTTATTTCTTTATGACTATTCTGCTTCAGGAAGGAAACTCTTTTGATATGATTTGCCTTGTTTGGGAGAGAAAGCATATTTCATTTAAGACTGAGTGATAAAATGACTTTTATTGTTGTATTGTAATGAAATGTTTGACCAATGTCTTATAAGTACATTTACTCACACAACAATAAAAAAAAAAAATCAAATTATACTTATAGAGAACTTTGAAGTATACGCCTATTATCCCAGTTATGTGGTTATAATTAATTTACATATTTTGGTAGTTTGAAACCCAGTCATCTGGACTTCTGCATCATATATTTACTTCATGGACCAAAAACTGTCTTTATTGTGTCTTCCTCGTCTGTGATTTAACGAGTGCTTTATTTTCTCCCCCGCCTCTCTCACCTCACAAACGTAAATGAGAATAGTCAGAAAGATTTACCTTCACTGAGCTACAAATTACTCGTACACTTTATTTTTTTTTACCCTGCCAGCAGTTGACAACAACACTACAGATTGTTGTTGATGGTCACACTCGCTCACAAGGTCAGTGATGTTGTAAACAGGAGAAAACTGCAGGTAATTTATGTGCACAGCTTTGACAAATGACGGTTTCGTTGGAAGTAATGAGCAAACAACCAGATTTAAAAGCAATCATAATCCTTTGCAATGAGTAATGACCAAAAATACATCTTTATGGGTGCCAAACTCAAT
>JASDAP010000057.1:0-36930 GCA_031216635.1 Dissostichus eleginoides
TAACACGCTTCTAACACTCCTCTAACATGCCTCTAACACGCCTCTAACATGCTTCTAACATGCCTCTAACACGCTTCTACACACCTCTAACATGCCTCTAACACGCCTCTAACATGCCTCTAACACGCCTCTAACATGCCTCTAACACGCCTCTAACACGCTCAAAGACCCTTTAGCGTGTCTCTAACACGCTTCTAACACGTCTCTAACATGCCTCTAACACGCTTCTAACACGCCTCTAACACGCCTCTAACATGCTTCTAACACGCTTCTAACATGCCTCTAACATGCCTCTAACATGCCTCTAACACGCTTCTAACATGCCTCTAACTTGCCTCTAACACGCCTCTAACATGCTTCAAACATGCTTCTAACATGCCTCTAACACGCTTCTAACATGCCTCTAACTTGCCTCTAACACGCCTCTAACACGCTCAAAGACCCTTTAGCGTGTCTCTAACACGCTTCTAACACGCCTCTAACACGCCTCTAACATGCCTCTAACATGCCTCTAACATGCCTCTAACACGCCTCTAACATGCTTCTAACATGCCTCTAACACGCCTCTAACATGCCTCTAACATGCCTCTAACACGCCTCTAACATGCCTCTAACATGCCTCTAACATGCCTCTAACACGCTTCTAACACGCCTCTAACACGCTCAAAGACCCCTTTCTCTAACAGCATTCCCTCTCGCCTTCTCAAATATGTTTTCAAATCAGTTGGAGCCAGTATTTTATTACTTATAAACACCTCTCTTAGCTCAGGATGTGTCCCAGCTGCCTTCAAACATGCCGTGGTCCAGCCACTACTTAAAAAGAAAAATCTCGACCCCTCCATTCTCGCAAATTTCAGGCCCATCTCCCAGCTACCTGTTCTATCCCTCTAAGCCCTGGAGCGAGTAGTCTACGCCCAGCTACAGTGGTTCTTAACCACGCATGGAATCCATGAACAGTTTCAGTCTGGCTTCAAACCCATGCACAGCACTGAAACAGCCCTTTTAAGAGTTTTCAATGATCTGCTCCTAGCCGCCGACTCAGGTAGCCCAGCTGTCCTGGTGCTGTTAGACCTGACAGCTGCCTTTGACACTGTGGACCATAGCATCCTGTTGTCACGGCTTGAACAGTCCGCAGGCATCACAGGCTCTGCCCTTGCATGGTTCAGGTCCTACCGGACAGACCGTAGCTTCTCAGTGCAGCTAGGTGCCTTCTCCTCTGCTAAAGCCCCTCTTACCTGTGGGGTTCCCCAAGGCTCGATTCTTGGCCCCATCCTCTACTGTACATAAGGATAAAATCCTGGCTGAGCAAAAACTTCCTTAACATCAACGAGAGCAAGACTGAGGTCATCTTTTTTGGACCCCAACCTCCAGCCTCTCCGGTTGAAATTCTGGGCTCCCTCAATAAAAACATCCTCCCCTCTGTCACAAACCTTGGAGTGACCTTCAATAGCGCTTTTAAATTTGATAAGCAGGTCAGAACCGTAGTCAAGACCTGCTTTTTCAAAATACGACTATTGGCCAAAACCAAGTCGTATTTATCTTTTAAAGACCTAGAAAGGGTTATTAACGCCTTTGTTACCTCGAGACTGGACTATTGCAACGCTCTGTATGTGGGTATGGACCAGGCCTCAATTAGACGCCTGCAGCTAGTGCAGAACGCAGCTGCACGTCTTCTCACTGAAGAACCCCAATTCTGGCCTCACTGCACTGGCTTCCAGTTCAGTTCAGAATTGATTTTAAACTCCTTTTATTTGTTTTTAAAGCCCTAAATGGGCTGGCTCCGGCCTATATAGTGTCACGACAACAATCAGAGGCGGGGCTGATGCTGATGAGGGCGGGAGACACACACCAGGATAGGAAGTGGGAGACAAGACAGAAAATGGTTAAACAAAAACATGAAACATGACTGGACTTAACATTTTTGACGGGACACAACAGTACCCCCCCCTCTAAGGCCGACTCCTGATGGCCCAGGTTGATCATAAAAGTCTTGAATGAGGGTCTTGTCTACAATGAAAGATGCAGCTACCCAGCATCTTGCCTCGGGACTGTAACCTTTCCAGTCCACCAGAAATTGCTTGCCCCGACCCCTGTTGCGGACCCCCAGCAGCTTACGGACCTTATAAATTTGACCACCTTCAAAAAGCTGGGGCGGTGGAGGGGGCTTGGAGGTGGGAACGAGTGTGCTCTCATGCACGGGCTTGATCTTGCTGACATGGAAGGTGGGATGTACTCTCATAGTCCTGGGAAGTCGTAGGCGCACAGATAAAGGGTTGATGACCTTAGACACCGGGAATGGACCCACAAACCTCGGAGCCAATTTCTTGGAGGCGACATGAAGCGGTAGGTCCTTGGTAGAAAGCCAAACCTTCTGACCCGGTTTGTAGAGGGGAGCGGCCCTGCGATGGACGTCTGCTACAGCCTTCATCCGAGCCGAACTTCTGAGTAGTAACTGGCGAGCACCTGCCCAGGTTCGGCGACAGCGTCTGATCATGGCATGGGCTGATGGTACCGTTACTTCTCCTTCGTTGGCTGCAAACAGCGGAGGCTGGTAGCCATTGGCACAATGGAAAGGAGAGAGACCTGTGGCCGCCGTGGGAAGAGTATTGTGGGCAAACTCGACCCATGTGAGGTGGTCGCTCCAGGTGGTCTGGTTCTGGGAGACGAGACAACGTAGCGTAGTCTCCAGTTCCTGGTTCAGACGCTCCGACTGTCCATTTGATTGAGGATGATAACCTGATGACAAGCTGACAGTGGCGCCTATGAGCCTGCAAAACTCCTTCCAGAAGGCGGAAATGAATTGTGGACCCCTGTCGGAAACAATGTCATTAGGGAATCCATGGATCCTAAATATCTGGTTCATCATGACCTCTGCGGTACCCTTGGCAGAGGGAAGCTTGGTTAGGGGAAGGAAATGAGCCATCTTGGAGAACCGGTCCACCACTGTCAGGACCGTAGTTTTTCCTCTGGATGATGGGAGTCCTGTCACAAAGTCCATGGAAATGTGTGACCAGGGACGTTGGGGAACCGGCAACGGCTGAAGCAAGCCCATCTTGACCTGGGACGAGGTTTTATTCCGAGAACACACAGGGCAAGCCGCTACATACTCCGCCACATCCTTCTTCATGGCTGGCCACCAGAACCGCTGCTTGATCCTGAACATGGTCCTTTTTACACCAGGATGGCACGAGAGCACAGACGTGTGGGCCCAGTGGATGACCTTGGAGTGGAGAGACACAGGGACAAACAACAGGTTGTTTGGACACTCGCTAGGTGCCGGGTTCAAAACATTTGCCTGTTTAACGTCCGACTCTACTTGCCAGGAAAACGCTCCGACCACACGGTTTAGTGGAAGGATGGTCTTGGGCTCTATGGCAAGTGGTTCTGGGTCGTAAAGGCGAGACAAAGCATCAGGTTTTCGATTCTGGGATCCGGGACGAAAAGAGAGTGTGAAGTGGAACCTACTAAAAAATAGTGTCCACCTGGCCTGGCGAGAGTTAAGGCGTTTAGCTTTTCTGATGTACTCCAGATTTTTATGGTCTGTCCAGACTAAGAAAGGCTGCTCTGCCCCCTCTAACCAGTGTCTCCATTCCTCGAGGGCCGCTTTAACTGCTAACAGTTCTTTATTTCCCACATCGTAGTTCTTCTCAGCTGTTGTCAACTTACGCGACAGGTAAGCACACGGGTGCATCTTGTTGTCTTCACCGGATCTTTGAGACAACACCCCTCCAATCCCTTCATTGGAAGCATCGACCTCGACCACAAACTGGCGCTGGGGATCCGGAATGGTGAGTATGGGAGCTGTGGTGAACCTTTCCCTGAGGCGCTGGAAGGCGACGTCAGCCTGGGGAGTCCACTTGAAGGGAACCTTAGGAGAAGTGAGAACATGCAGAGGAGCAGCAACAGAACTGAAGTTTCTAATAAACTTCCTGTAGAAGTTTGCAAACCCCAGAAACTGCTGAACCTTTTTCCTGGAGTCTGGTGTTGGCCAATCGGAAACTGCACTGACTTTGGCAGGATCCATTTGTATCTGGTTAGGAGATATTATGTATCCTAAGAAAGACACCGTTTCTGCATGGAACTCACATTTTTCTGCCTTGACATATAATTGATTCTCAAGCAGTTTCTGCAGAACCTGACGGACATGGTTAACATGGGACTTAGTGTCTGGTGAGAAAATCTGTCATCGAGATACACAAACACAGAAACATTCAAAAACTCCCGCAAAACCTCATTCACAAAACCCTGAAACACAGCCGGTGCATTACTCAGTCCAAAAGGCATTATAAGATACTCATAGTGGCCACTCTGAGTGTTGAATCCTGTCTTCCACTCATCCCCCTTCCTTATTCTAACCAAGTGATATGCATTTCTTAAATCCAACTTGGTGAATATCTTGGCAGTCTGAAGTAGTTCGAAAGCAGAGGACATGAGTGGCAGAGGATAGCGATTCTTTACCGTAATGTCATTAAGAGGACTGTAGTCTAGGCAAGGTCTCAGAGACCCGTCTTTCTTTCCTACGAAGAAAAATCCCGCCCCGGCTGGTGAAGATGAGGGACGGATAATCCCTGATTTGAGTGAAGAAGAGATGTAGTCGACCATCGACCCTCACCTGAGGGAGAACCAGAATGGCTTTCGAGAGGGGAGAACCACCGTAGCCCAGATCTTGGCACTAAGGAGAATGATCGAGGAGGTGAAAAAGGATAAACTGACTGCTGTACTGTGCTTTATCGACTTCAAAAAGGCATTTGACTCGATCCACAGAAGCACAATGGTGAAGATCCTAGAGGCATACGGTGTCCCTCCCAACCTACTCTGGGCAATAGAGACCATGTACGCAGGAACAAGGGCCAGGGTGGTGACCCCAGATGGCAACAGCGAGGAGTTTGACATCCTGGCTGGGGTAATGCAAGGGGACACCCTAGCCCCCTTCCTCTTCATCATAGTCCTGGACTATGCGCTCAGGAAGGCCATCAGTGGACGAGAGCAGGATCTTGGCTTCACTCTAACACCAAGGAGGTCGAGACGATACCCCACAGTAGTCCTGAGAGACCTGGACTATGCGGACGACATCAGCCTGCTCTCCGACAGCGTGGAACAAGCACAGGAACTCCTGAACAGAGTGGAGTTAGAGTGTGCCAAGGTTGGCCTTAGGCTAAATGCCAAGAAAACTGAGGTTATCACCTATGACATCTTACCGGAACATCCACCTCTGACAACAACAGAAGGCACTGTGCTTAAAGAAGTCAAGGACTTAAAGTACCTGGGCTCATGGGTCAACTCAACCGAGCAAGATCTTAAGGTGAGGAAGGCACTTGCATGGAGGGCCCTGAACGGCATGACCAGTGTATGGAACTCCAACCTCCCCCGTCAAATCAAACTCAGCTTTTTCTACGCAACGGTAGATTCTGTTCTCCTCTATGGCAGTGAATGCTGGACCCTGAAGCCAACCCTGCAAAAGTCTCTAAACGGATGCTACACCAGAATGTTGCGAGCAGTACTTAACATCAGCAAGAGTGTACATGTAACCAACAAGATCCTGTACGAGGGAATACCAAGGGTGAGCGAGAAAATTGCAGCCAGGAGAATGAGACTAGCAGGACATTGCCAAAGGCATCAAGAGCTGCCAGCCAGCAAATTGGTGCTGTGGGAACCAACACACGGGCATCGGTCAAGAGGACGTCCCACACCAACATACGTGGACGTACTCAAGAATGACGCAGGAGCACAAAGTACCAATGAACTGGCTAGATGTATGGAGAACCGGGATGACTGGAAGCGACGATGGAGGGCTCGTCTGAGGACGACCTAGAGAGAGAGCTGCTCTCTCTGGTCTTGAGATGGAATCCAGTCTTCCCTTGGGAATAGGAGCTCCCGGTAAGAGGTCAATGGGACAATCAATCGGTGAGGAGGTAGTGACATGGCTTTCGATTTGTTAAAGGCTTCCTTTAAATCGTGGTAACAAGGAGGTACTTTCTGTAGATCAGGATAGTCAGGGTGATCTATAATGATCCTATCAGGGTCTGTTGGTGCATTAACAGAGCGTGAATGTTTACACCTGTTAATACAATCCTCTCCCCACTCCTTAATTTCCCCTGAACGCCAGTCAATGTGTGGGTTGTGGATTTTTAACCACGGAAAACCCAAAATAATCGGGTGCTGAGCAGATTGGAAAATGTGAAACTGCAACTTTCTGGATGGTCCTTATTGACAGTGATCTGAATAGGCTCTGTGCAGTGGGTAACAGTGAACAAAAGACGACCGTCTAAAGCACTGGCGTTAATAGGGCGAGATAGCGGAACAGTTTTTATTTTTAGCTGTTTGACTATGCCCCAGTCCATAAGACTTTCGTCAGCCCCTGAGTCTATTAGCACCCCTTGGTCAATGGCCTGATTGTTTATTAAAAAATGTACCTGGGTAACGGGTCGAGGAGGAAAGTCTGTGGGAAGCTTGCTCACCAGCGCCCTCCTCTTGGCTGGTAAGTTCGGTCTTTTCCCGGACATGAGGTGAGTTGGTGATCCGACTGGCCACAGTAGAAACAGCAACCCTCCCGAAGACGGCGCTGCCTCTCCTCCAAAGAAAGCCTGGTCCTACCCAACTGCATGGGTTCATCTGAGTCAGGCGGAGGCGCTGTCCTCTGATGGTCCAAAGCCGCGGGCAGGAAAACTTCCCCTGGCGGAGCGGCTCTCCGAGGAAAGCCCTGGAAACTGGGATGTCCGTCACGGGTGCGCCGGCGTTCTCTCTCCCTCTCCCGAAGTCGGTTGTCGATCCGGATGGGCACAGCGATGAGAGACTCCAGGTCCCGTGGCACCTCCAGAGGAGCCAGCTGGTCCTTTATTGGATCCGAAAGTCCAGTCAGGAAAGCGTCATGAAGAGCCGGAACATTCCACCCGCTGTCCGCTGCTGCCGTGCGAAACTCGATGGCATAATCAACCACCTGACGATTGTGCTGGCGCATCTGAAGAAGCCTTCTGCTGGCCTCTGTAGCAGGTGACGAGTGGTCAAAAATGCGACTCATAGTGTCTGTGAAGTCGGCTAATGAGTAACAAAGCTCAGAGTCTCTGAACCATTCTGCAGTAGCCCAGGCTGCAGCTCTTCCCGTTAAATGGGACAAAATAGACGCCACTTTACCATGGTCAGATGAGAAAGACCCTGGGTTTTGCTGGAAATGCAGATCGCACTGAACCAGGAAGGCACTGCAGTTCATGGAATCTCCGGAGAACCTCTCCGGAAGAGCCAGCTGTAGTGAGGAAGAAACAGCCTGGATCGGTTTGACAGCGTCAGCAGGATCCTCGACAGGAAAGCAGTCAGCTGTGAATGACGTCATCGGCGGAGTATTCTGTAGGTGAGCGAAGAATTGCTGCATGTGATCCGTCAGCTGTTGTATCTGGGTAGAGACGGAATCCTGGAGCTCGGCCTGGCTTCCTACAAGCTCTTTAACTCCTTGGCTGATTAAGCCCAGCTGTTCCTCATGGTAACAAATCCTCTCTCCTTGGGCTGACAGGGCGGCATGAAATGTCTTTGGGTCGGCTGAGTCCATAGTGGTCAGTTCCTTCTGTCACGAACTTGGAAACACAAGGTATTGGACTCAAATGCACGACCCAGGAGACAGAGGTAAAGTATGAGTAAAATACTTTATTCCAAAAACAGGATAATAAATAAGGATCAACACTCTGGATGAGGTGACAAAAAAGGTGCAAAAAGGCACAAAAGAAAATCACTCACTAAGTGAGGAACAAACTTACAAAATAATTCGAGAGCATAAATCAGGCATGAGACAAGGTGAGTAATCACAGGCACGCTGACTACTTGCACAGAGACAGGACAAGACGAACTGACAAGGAACAAAGGGAAGCTGGAGACTATAAGCAAAAGGTAACTGGACACAGGTGGAAACAATCAGAGGCGGGGCTGACGCTGATGAGGGCAGGAGACACACACCAGGACAGGAAGTGGGAGACAAGACAGAAAATGGTTAAACAACAACATGAAACATGACTGGACTTCACATTTTTGACGGGACACAACATATAGCCGAACTCCTCCATCGCTACACCCCAGCCAGAGCTTTAAGGTCTGCTGACCAGCTGCTGCTGGTAGTGCCCAAGACCAGGCTCTAAACCCGAGGGCACCGAGCCTTCGCAGCAGCTGGCCCCAGGCTCTGGAACACTCTGCCCCTCCATGTGAGGTCGGCCCAGACCCTAGGGGTTTTTAAATCAACACTTAAAACTCACTTCTTCTCTCTGGCCTTCTGTCAGAGCGCAGCACGACTGCTGACATTTCCTGTGTGTGATTTTATATTTGCTATTGTAATTTATTGTCTTCTGTTTGTTAAAAAGTGTTTTTATTGCACGTACAGCACTTTGGCTCGACCAAAAATCGTTTTCAAAATGTGCTATATAAATAAAACTTGATTTGATTTGAACATGCCTTTAACACGCTCAAAGACCCTTTAGCGTGTGTCTAACACGCTTCTAATGGCGCTTTTCCACTGCAGGACCTAGCACGGCTTAGTACGTGCTAGGTCCTGCAGTGGAACCTAGCACTGCTGAAGCACCCCCAGGATAGCCATAGCACCCCCTAAGCGGCTCAAGAAATATATGTGTCTTTTTCATAATTTGAAAAAGGATTGATTAAATAATATGCTACAGTACGTACGAGTAGCCTACTTCTGGGTCTCTGTGTTTCATTCCAGCTCTGCTCTGTGTGTGTGTGCGCAAGCGAGAGAGAGAGAGTGCGCACCGGTACGTAGCTATGGTATGTAGCTACTTACTGCACAAACTGAGGGAATACTGTGTGTGGATGTGTGTGTGTGTGTGTGTGTGTGTGTCTGTCTGTCACTTAAGCCTCTGATTGGCTCCTAGGTCTGTATGTGTGTGTGTGTGTGTGTGTGCAGGGGTGCGGGAAGGGGGGTGCTGAGGGCGCTGCAGCACCCCCTAGTGGCAGGCAGGCGGAGCGGAGCTCCCCTGCCTGCACGTTTATTTTATTTTAATTTTATATATATGTATTTCATTGTGCCTGAGATTATATTTGATATGATCTGTTATTATTCACTGACACGGCCCAACAACACAAGTCACTGACGCGGCCCAACAACACAAGTCACTGACACGGCCCAACAACACAAGTCACTGACACGGCCCAACAACACAAGTCACTGACACGGCCCAACAACACAAGTCACTGACACGCCCAACAACACAAGTCACTGACACGGCCAACAACACAAGTCACTGACACCGCCCAACAACACAAGTCACTGACACGGCGCAACAACACAAGTCACTGACACGGCCCAACAACACAAGTCACTGACACGGCCCAACAACACAAGTCACTGACACGGCCCAACAACACAAGTCACTGACACGGCCCAACAACACAAGTCACTGACACGGCCCAACAACACAAGTCACTGACACGGCCCAACAACACAAGTCACTGACACGGCCCAACAACACAAGTCACTGACACGGCCCAACAACACAAGTCACTGACACGGCCCAACAACATCACTGACACGGCCCAACAACACAAGTCACTGACACGGCCCAACAACACAAGTCACTGACACGGCCCAACAACACAAGTCACTGACACGGCCCAACAACACAAGTCACTGACACGGCCCAACAACACAAGTCACTGACACGGCCCAACAACACAAGTCACTGACACGGCCCAACAACACAAGTCACTGACACGAGCACACGCCCAACAACACAAGTCACTGACACGGCCCAACAAACAGTCACTGACACGGCCCAACAACACAAGTCACTGACACGGCCCAACAACACAAGTCACTGACACGGCGCAACAACACAAGTCACTGACACGGCCCAACAACACAAGTCACTGACACGGCCCAACAACACAAGTCACTGACACGGCCCAACAACACAAGTCACTGACGCGGCCCAACAACACAAGTCACTGACACGGCCCAACAACACAAGTCACTGACACGGCCCAACAACACAAGTCACTGACGCGGCCCACAACACAAGTCACTGACGCGGCCCAACAACACAAGTCACTGACACGGCCCAACAACACAAGTCACTGACACGGCCCAACAACACAAGTCACTGACGCGGCCCAACAACACAAGTCACTGACACGGCCCAACAACACAAGTCACTGACACGGCCCAACAACACAAGTCACTGACACGGCCCAACAACACAAGTCACTGACACGGCCCAACAACACAAGTCACTGACACGGCCCAACAACACAAGTCACTGACACGGCCCAACAACACAAGTCACTGACACGGCGCAACAACACAAGTCACTGACACGGCCCAACAACACAAGTCACTGACACGGCCCAACAACACAAGTCACTGACACGGCCCAACACACAAGTCACTGACACGGCCCAACAACACAAGTCACTGACACGGCCCAACAACACAAGTCACTGACACGGCCCAACAACACAAGTCACTGACACGGCCCAACAACACAAGTCACTGACACGGCCCAACAACACAAGTCACTGACACGGCCCAACAACACAAGTCACTGACACGGCCCAACACACAAGTCACTGACACGGCCCAACAACACAAGTCACTGACACGGCCCAACAACACAAGTCACTGACACGGCCCAACAACACAAGTCACTGACACGGCCCAACAACACAAGTCACTGACACGGCCCAACAACACAAGTCACTGACACGGCCCAACAACACAAGTCACTGACACGGCCCAACAACACAAGTCACTGACACGGCCCAACAACACAAGTCACTGACACGGCCCAACAACACAAGTCACTGACACGGCCCAACAACACAAGTCACTGACACGGCCCAACAACACAAGTCACTGACACGGCGCAACAACACAAGTCACTGACACGGCCCAACAACACAAGTCACTGACACGGCCAACAACACAAGTCACTGACACGGCCCAACAACACAAGTCACTGACACGGCCCAACAACACAAGTCACTGACACGGCCCAACAACACAAGTCACTGACACGGCACAACAACACAAGTCACTGACACGCCCAACAACACAAGTCACTGACGCGGCCCAACAACACAAGTCACTGACACGGCCCAACAACACAAGTCACTGACACGGCCCAACAACACAAGTCACTGACACGGCCCAACAACACAAGTCACTGACACGGCCCAACAACACAAGTCACTGACACGGCCCAACAACACAATCACTGACGCGGCGCAGAAACGTGTCTCGGAATGTTTTCTCTCCACAAACGCTAAATCTGCTAAATCATGTGCATAATCTGTATATGTATCAATATCATGTTTGTGGTATTTTAATTATTATTGATGGTTATAGCTGCTGCAGCCGTGCATAATCTGTGTAATATGCAGCCAATAAATTCCACATTGTTGGTAAAATAATATTTACATAGTGTGTGTGCTAGTGCTTTTGTGCGTGCCCTATAGTGCCCGTAATAGTTCACTGGAGTCCATTGTTATGCCACTGTGTGTGTGTGGTTTTGCCCCCCCCCCCCTACTCCCCCCGTTGGTGCGTAATTAGCACATCGGACAGCACCTCAGCATCCCCACTCAAAATACCTTCCCGCGCCTCTGCGTGTGTGTGTGTGTCAGTCTGTCTCTGACCCTCTGATTGGCCCCCAGGTATCCATAGTGATCTGCACAGCGTTCATCCTGGCGTGGTCTCCGTACGCCGTGGTGTCCGTCTGCTCGGCGTCCGGACTCCTCGTCCCAGACCTCACGAGCATCTTCACTCGCCTGTTCGCCAAGTCGGCCAGCTTCTACAACCCTCTGATCTACTTCGGCCTGAGCTCTCAGTTCAGACGGGACGTGAAGGCGCTGCTGCCCTGCGTCCGGAGGGGGGGGGGCGGGGCTAGGCTGCGGGGGGAGGGCGGGGCTAGGATGCGAGGCAGGGGGGGGCTAGGCTGCGCCGGTTCAAGCCCCCCCCCCTCAGGAAGTATTCCCCCCCGACACCTGAACCACCCTGCACCCCCCCACCGGCCAATCAGGAAGTCTTCTTCATCGACATGCCCCGCCCCTCGGAAGCCGACCCCGAGTTTGAATGTGACCGACTGTAAGCCCCGCCCCTTCCTGTCCACCGTGATGTGACCGACTGCAAGCCCCTTCCTGTCCACCGTGATGTGACCGAATGCAAGCCCCGCCCCTTCCTGTCCACCGTGATGTGACCGACTGCAAGCCCCTTCCTGTCCACCGTGATGTGACCGAATGCAAGCCCCGCCCCT
Source organism: Dissostichus eleginoides (assembly GCA_031216635.1). NCBI lineage: Eukaryota > Metazoa > Chordata > Actinopteri > Perciformes > Nototheniidae > Dissostichus > Dissostichus eleginoides. The sequence goes on from JASDAP010000057.1 coordinate 12,240, forward strand.
TCCTGTCCACCGTGATGTGACTGACTGCAAGCCCACCCCCCTTCCTGTCCACTGTGGGACCTTAGCTCAGAAGCGATGCACACTTTATTCTGAAAGAGCAGTGTGACCGACCTTTATTCTGAAAGAGCAGTGTGACCGACCTTTATTCTGAAAGAGCAGTGTGACCGACCTTTATTCTGAAAGAGCAGTGTGACCGACCTTTATTCTGAAAGCCACTGAAGAGGTCCGACTGTTTCTGTGAAAGTATAAATATTATTGTTGACAGTTTTTTTTGGACGTGTTTCTCCTCCTGCTCTTTTGCAGCATCTGATCCATCAGTTTCTATGGTAACAAGAGACGATGATATCACAGAAACAGCTGTTTTGCCTCCACTGTGATGTCATCGCTGACGGTGTCTGTGATTGGTTGATCTGATGTGACTCTACATGTTCGTGATGATGTTAAAGATGTCTCGTTTCTAATCTATTAAAATGATCTTTTAATGTTTTCAACAACATGATTAAACATGAACACACCGTCACTAACCCATCTGTGTGTGTGTGTGTGTGTGTGTGTGTGTGTGTGTGTGTAGCTACTGATTTAGAGTCAGAAGTTATGAGAGCTACTGATTTAGAGTCAGAAATTATGAGAGCTACTGATTTAGAGTCAGAAGTTATGAGAGCTACTGATTTAGAGTCAGAAGTTATGAGAGCTATAATAGGTGAGCTTTAAAGGTGGGGTGGGTAAGAACGGAGAAGCAGCTCGAGTGCTCTAGAATTTGAAAATACACAACCGGAAAAAATCTGCCTCTTCCTTCAGACTTCCTCACAGAGCCCCTCCTCCAACACACACGGACGTGCACATGACCAATGAGGGCACGAGATAAGTTTGTGCACAGATGGAAGGCTGAAAGGCAGGTAGGCCATCCAATCATCTGCCCCGGGCCGAGGCAGATGATTGGTCGTGCTTTTTATAGCGCCACGGCTTCAAAGCATTTAATGTATTCATTGCTATCGGGATGTTAAGAGCATTCCATCTGAAGTGAACTACCTACCCCACCTTTAAGGGTTTCTGAAGTGAACTACCTACCCCACCTTTAAGGGTTTCTGAAGTGAATTACCTACCCCACCTTTAAGGGTTTCTGAAGTGAACTACCTACCCCACCTTTAAGTGTTTCTGAAGTGAATTACCTACCCCACCTTTAAGGGTTTCTGAAGTGAACTACCTACCCCACCTTTAAGGGTTTCTGAAGTGAATTACCTACCCCACCTTTAAGGGTTTCTGAAGGGAATTACCTACCCCACCTTTAAGGGTTTCTGAAGTGAATGACCTACCCCACCTTTAAGTGTTTCTGAAGTGAATTACCTACCCCACCTTTAAGGGTTTCTGAAGTGAATGACCTACCCCACCTTTAAGGGTTTCTGAAGGGAATGACCTACCCCACCTTTAAGTGTTTCTGAAGTGAATGACAGACCCCGCCTTTAAGTGTTTCTGAAGTGAATTACCTACCCCACCTTTAAGTGTTTCTGAAGTGAATTACCTACCCCACCTTTAAGTGTTTCTGAAGTGAATTACCTACCCCACCTTTAAGTGTTTCTGAAGTGAATTACCTACCCCACCTTTAAGTGTTTCTGAAGTGAATTACCTACCCCACCTTTAAGTGTTTCTGAAGTGAATTACCTACCCCACCTTTAAGTGTTTCTGAAGTGAATTACCTACCCCACCTTTAAGTGTTCCTGAAGTGAATTACCTACCCACCTTTAAGTGTTTCTGAAGTGAATTACCTACCCCACCTTTAAGTGTTTCTGAAGTGAATTACCTACCCCACCTTTAAGTGTTTCTGAAGTGAATTACCTACCCCGCCTTTAAGTGTTTCTGAAGTGAATGACAGACCCCGCCTTTAAGTGTTTCTGAAGTGAATGACCGACCCCGCCTTTAAGTGTTTCTGAAGGGAATGACCTACCCCACCTTTAAGTGTTTCTGAAGGGAATGACCTACCCCGCCTTTAAGTGTTTCTGAAGTGAATGACAGACCCCGCCTTTAAGTGTTTCTGAAGTGAATTACCTACCCCACCTTTAAGTGTTCCTGAAGTGAATTACCTACCCCACCTTTAAGGGTTTCTGAAGTGAATGACAGACCCCACCTTTAAGTGTTTCTGAAGTGAATTACCTACCCCACCTTTAAGTGTTTCTGAAGGGAATTACCTACCCCACCTTTAAGTGTTTCTGAAGGGAATTACCTACCCCACCTTTAAGTGTTTCTGAAGTGAATTACCTACCCCACCTTTAAGGGTTTCTGAAGTGAATTACCTACCCCACCTTTAAGTGTTTCTGAAGTGAATTACCTACCCCGCCTTTAAGTGTTTCTGAAGTGAATGACAGACCCCGCCTTTAAGGGTTTCTGAAGTGAATTACCTACCCCACCTTTAAGTGTTTCTGAAGTGAATTACCTACCCCGCCTTTAAGTGTTTCTGAAGTGAATTACCTACCCCGCCTTTAAGGGTTTCTGAAGTGAATTACCTACCCCGCCTTTAAGTGTTTCTGAAGTGAATTACCTAGCCCACCTTTAAGTGTTTCTGAAGTGAATTACCTACCCCGCCTTTAAGTGTTTCTGAAGTGAATGACCGACCCCGCCTTTAAGTGTTTCTGAAGTGAATTACCTACCCCACCTTTAAGTGTTTCTGAAGTGAATTACCTACCCCACCTTTAAGTGTTTCTGAAGTGAATTACCTACCCCACCTTTAAGTGTTTCTGAAGTGAATTACCTACCCCACCTTTAAGTGTTCCTGAAGTGAATTACCTACCCCACCTTTAAGTGTTCTGAAGTGAATTACCTACCCCACCTTTAAGTGTTTCTGAAGTGAATTACCTACCCCACCTTTAAGTGTTTCTGAAGTGAATGACCTACCCCACCTTTAAGTGTTTCTGAAGTGAATGACCTACCCCACCTTTAAATGTTTCTGAAGTGAATTACCTACCCCGCCTTTAAGTGTTTCTGAAGTGAATTACCTACCCCACCTTTAAGTGTTTCTGAAGTGAATACCTACCCCACCTTTAAGTGTTTCTGAAGTGAATTCCTACCCCACCTTTAAGTGTTTCTGAAGTGAATTACCTACCCCCCTTTAAGTGTTTCTGAAGTGAATTACCTACCCCACCTTTAAGTGTTTCTGAAGTGAATTACCTACCCCACCTTTAAGTGTTTCTGAAGTGAATTCCTACCCCACCTTTAAGTGTTCCTGAAGTGAATTACCTACCCCACCTTTAAGTGTTCTGAAGTGAATTACCTACCCCACCTTTAAGTGTTTCTGAAGTGAATGACCTACCCCACCTTTAAGTGTTTCTGAAGTGAATTACCTACCCCACCTTTAAGTGTTTCTGAAGTGAATTACCTACCCCACCTTTAAGTGTTTCTGAAGTGAATTACCTACCCCACCTTTAAGTGTTTCTGAAGTGAATTACCTACCCCACCTTTAAGTGTTTCTGAAGTGTTACGTACCCGCCTTTAAGTGTTTCCTGAAGTGAATTACCTACCCCGCCTTTAAGTGTTCCTGAAGTGAATGACCTACCCCGCCTTTAAGTGTTCCTGAAGTGAATGACCGACCCCACCTTTAAGTGTTTCTGAAGTGAACTACCTACCCCGCCTTTAAGTGTTTCTGAAGTGAATTACCTACCCCACCTTTAAGTGTTTCTGAAGTGAATTACCTACCCCACCTTTAAGTGTTTCTGAAGTGAATTACCTACCCCACCTTTAAGTGTTTCTGAAGTGAATTACCTACCCCACCTTTAAGTGTTTCTGAAGTGAATTACCTACCCCACCTTTAAGTGTTTCTGAAGTGAATTACCTATCCCACCTTTAACAACATGATTAAACATGTGACTCTGCAGTACCCCGGTCCGCCTGAGGAGGGCAGCAGAGCCGCTGCACACATTTCAACCGGAGAAGAAGAAACACGGAGAGAAGCAGAAGTGGAATCTGTGCGACCTGAATAACAGTCCGTCAGCTGAGGGAAACATTTAAAAACAGTTACTGACACTAAACTTCCTAAAGCACAGACTGTGAATATGTCTTAGTGGAAGATTTATGTGAGGTGCGTTTGATTACACGTGAGGTGCATTTGATTACACGTGAAGTGCGTTTGATTTATACGTGAAGTGCGTTTGATTACACGTGAGGTGCATTTGATTACACGTGAAGTGCGTTTGATTTATACGTGAAGTGCGTTTGATTACACGTGAGGTGCATTTGATTACACGTGAAGTGCGTTTGATTACACGTGAGGTGCGTTTGATTTATACGTGAGGTGCGTTTGATTACACGTGAGGTGCATTTGATTACACGTGAAGTGCGTTTGATTACACGTGAGGTGCGTTTGATTTATACGTGAGGTGCGTTTGATTTACACGTGAGGTGCGTTTGATTTACACTTGAGGTGCGTTTGTTTACATGTGAGGTGCTTTTGATTTACACTTGAGGTGCGTTTGATTTACACTTGAGGTGCGTTTGATTTAAACTTTAGGTGCGTTTGTTTACATGTGAGGTGCGTTTGATTTACACTTGAGGTGCGTTTGTTTACACGTGAGGTGCGTTTGTTTACACGTGAGGTGTGTTTGATTTACACTTGAGGTGCGTTTGTTTACACGTGAGGTGCGTTTGTTTACACGTGAGGTGCGTTTGATTTACACTTGAGGTGCGTTTGATTACACTTGAGGTGCGTTTGATTACACGTGAGGTGCGTTTGATTTACACTTGAGGTGCGTTTGTTTACACTTGAGGCGTTGTTTACACGTGAGGTGCGTTGTTTACACGTGAGTGCGTTTGATTTACACTTGAGGTGCGTTTGATTTACACTTGAGGTGCGTTTGTTTATACGTGAGGTGCGTTTGATTACACGTGAGGTGCGTTTGTTTACACGTTTGATTTACACGTGAGGTGCGTTCGATTTACACGTGATTTACACGTGAGGTGCGTTTGATTTACACTTGAGGTGCGTTTCTTTACACGTGAGGTGCGTTTGATTTACACTTGAGATGCGTTTGATTTACACTTGAGGTGCGTTTCTTTACACGTGAGGTGCGTTTGATTACACTTGAGGTGCGTTTGTTTACACGTTTGATTTACACTTGAGGTGCGTTTGATTTACACTTGAGGTGCGCTTGATTTACACTTGAGGTGCGTTTGATTTAAACTTTAGGTGCGTTTGTTTACATGTGAGGTGCGTTTGATTTACACTTGAGGTGCGTTTGTTTACACGTGAGGTGCGTTTGTTTACACGTGAGGTGTGTTTGATTTACACTTGAGGTGCGTTTGATTTAAACTTTAGGTGCGTTTGTTTACATGTGAGGTGCGTTTGATTTACACTTGAGGTGCGTTTGTTTACACGTGAGGTGCGTTTGATTTAAACTTTAGGTGCGTTTGTTTACATGTGAGGTGCGTTTGATTTACACTTGAGGTGCGTTTGTTTACACGTGAGGTGCGTTGTTTACACGTGAGGTGTGTTTGATTACACTTGAGGGCATTTGTTTACACGTGAGGTGCGTTTGTTTACACGTGAGGTGCGTTTGTTTACACGTGAGGTGCGTTTGATTTACACTTGAGGTGCGTTTGATTACACGTGAGGTGCGTTTGATTTACACTTGAGGTCAGCGGCGCCGGATTCATTTCAGAAGTGGGGGGGCCAAAAAGTGCGTGTGTATGTGACATACTTGCCAACCCTCCCGAGTTTCGCGGAGACTCCCGATTTCCTCCCGGTCCCGGGTCATATTTATCCCATTTCTCCCGATTTCTGACTAAATCTGATTTGTGAGTCCGACCTGTTTCATTCTAACATAACGCTCCAAATGTTTACTGTTTCCACTCGGACTTCAATACAGCTCAAATTGTTTGGTTTCCATGGTAACGCGTCTCTTTAGTAGCGCGCGCAACTGAAAGTCTGAGAGGGTGTTCAGCATGGGGAGGAAGATAGTCACAGAAAACAGAACAAGAATGGACCACTCTACCTCTGCTCACTCCTTTCCTGTAAATTAGACTATACAGGTCCAGCCCAACATGACACGCAGTTGCTCCATCCATCTCTCCTTTTTTCCTGCTCAATACGCTCTTGTTTGACAAGCTGATGTTGACTGGTGTTTGACTGAAGTAAGCGCACTTTTTTTTGAACACACTCTGTGAAAAGTTCCAGTTATTAACTCCGGTATTTACAAAGCTGTCATCTCCACATTTGGATTTGATGGATATCCATCGATCTGATTGATTATTATCGGAGCAAATGATCAAAGTAGTAACGGAGGGAAATATTTTCGTTTGGATTACTGGTCTGGGGGAGCTCGCGAGTGTGTGTTATACGTGTGTGTTTGTGTATTTTTGCCTTTGTGTGTATTGTGTTTGTTTCCGGGGAAAACACTCACGAGAAACACCGGCTGTTGTTATGCCTGCTGTGACGTCAAGTTACTCCGTTCTCCGCTTGTAATTATGCCGTTACAAGCTTCAAAGTTGTATTTATTATCTGAATTGCCGAAACAAGTTTATATTCTGAAGCCAAGACTTTGTTTATTGAAATCAGATGAAAACAAACTGTAACGGACCCTGCCGTGTTTATCTATGATTACTATACGCCTTACATTCATAATTTCAGCGGAGGAGGGGGAGCTGCGGCTGTGAAGAGCAGTGGCGAGTGAGAGCTGTCATCTTCCCTTTACAAGCTTCAGAATGCCTGTAGCTAATGAGATTGAATATAACAATAAAATACAAACATATACACAGCTAGATCAGATGGCGTTCTTTTTAGATGCGACTTTAGAGTAGAGGGGAATTATTGAAACGGATGTGTACAGTGTTCCGCGGCATCCGCTGCTGCGAGAATTTGGGGCAGGGCTGTAAAGTGGGGGGGCCAATGGCCCCCTGGCCCCCCTGCTTCCGGCGCCCCTGCTTGAGGTGCGTTTGATTACACGTGAAGTGCGTTTGATTACACGTGAGGTGCGTTTGATTTATACGTGAGGTGCGTTTGATTACACGTGAGGTGCATTTGATTACACGTGAAGTGCGTTTGATTACACGTGAGGTGCGTTTGATTTACACGTGAGGTGCGTTTGATTACACGTGAGGTACGTTTGATTTATACGTGAGGTGCGTTTGATTTACACGTGAGGTGCATTTGATTACACGTGAAGTGCGTTTGATTACACGTGAGGTGCGTTTGATTTATACGCGAGGTGCGTTTGATTACACGTGAGGTGCATTGATTACACGTGAAGTGGTTTGATTACACGTGGGTGCGTTTGATTATACGTGAGGTGCTTTGATTTACACGTGAGGTGCGTTTGATTACACGTGAGGTACGTGTTGATTACACGTGAGGTGCGTTTGATACACGTGAGGTTGCGTTTGATTAATACGTGAGGTGCGTTTGATTTACACGTGAGGTACGTTTGATTACACGTGAGGTGCGTTTGATTTATACGTGAGGTGCGTTTGATTTACACTTGAGTACGTTGATTACACGTGAGTGCGTTTGATTTACACTTGAGGTGCGTTTGATTTACACGTGAGGTACGTTTGATTTGCACATGAGGTACGTTTGATTTACACTTGAGGTGCAATTGATTTACACGTGAGGTGCGTTTGATTTACACGTGAGGTGCGTTTGATTTACACTTGAGGTGCGTTTGTTTACATGTGAGGTGCTTTTGATTTACACTTGAGGTGCGTTTGATTACACGTGAGGTGCGTTTGATTTACACTTGAGGTGCGTTTGTTTACACTTGAGGTGCGTTTGTTTACACGTGAGGTGCGTTTGTTTACACGTGAGGTGCGTTTGATTTACACTTGAGGTGCGTTTGATTACACGTGAGGTGCGTTTGATTTACACTTGAGGTGCGTTTCTTTACACGTGAGGTGCGTTTGATTTACACTTGAGGTGCGTTTCTTTACACGTGAGGTGCGTTTGATTTACACTTGAGGTGCGTTTGATTTACACTTGAGGTGCGTTTGATTTACACTTGAGGTGCGTTTGTTTACACGTGATCTACACGTGAGGTGCGTTTGATTTACACTTGAGGTGCGTTTGTTTATACGTGAGGTGCGTTTGATTACACTTGAGGTGTATGGAAAGCCAAAAGTGCCATAATACGGGGGTGAAAAAACGCGCGAACATACGGGGAGGTCCGTTTTTTCGCGCGAAAAGACGCGCGAAAAAACGGGGAGGTCCGTTTTTTCGCGCGAAAAAACGGGCCAATATACGTGCGAGTGTTCGCGCGGTTTTTGATATGATAATTAGCCCCTCCTTCTGATTTCCTTAGCCAATAAGTTCAAAGTGTCTGTAACCAATCAGTCAAGGGTAAAGCCAGACCAAAGCAATCTGTAGATGAAAAGTTCCTGACATGGTGAGGCTGTGCTGTAAATTGTACATTATTCCAGATTCAGGGGACTAAGTATTAATTTGCCTTTGAATATAATAAATATATCAATCAATATATCAATATAACCTGCCTTCATTGTCTTTTAAAATAAAATCGCATTACCCTTTCTTAACCCTCTGGAGTGTGAAGTGAAGGGTATTTTCTCAATTTTAGATGTCTCCTTAAATCCACTTTTAAATGTACTTTATAACATGGCATGGTGTTACATGTCAAAATGTTCAGTAGTCTCTGGTCTTGCTAGACATGCAAATTCACTCACCTTAGAGCACTGTCTTATGAGAAACTTAGCTTAGAAATCCGATTTTTGGAAAACTTCAAAACTGTTGTGAAACACAGATGTACTCATGTCATCCATTTTTTTGGGTGTTTCAGATTTGTTCACCAAAGTCTTTGGTTCACAAAGTAGTGAAATATATCAATTACACTATAAGCCTATATAAATGTGTTGTTCATGTCTAAAATGAAAATGTGTAAAATATAATTTAGAGTAAAATATTTCCATCCCTCTACTTTCACCACAGAAAAGTTACATCAGGACTGAATAATGACTTCATATTCCATACCAAGGTTTATGTGATGTGTACAAATACAAATTCAGCATTTCAACTTTATTTTTCAACCAACTATTTATGTTAACATATGAAACTGTAAAATCTCAATATTTCCAATATCAGAACTTTTTCAACCAACTATTCATTATAAATGTAAAGACAGGGGGTCTTTGTCCATGGTCTTTGTCTGTCTTCCAAGACAGTGGGTTTGGCTGCTGTGTAGGTGGGGGTGATGGTGCATGGGCTGCTGGTGGCTGTGTCGGAGGGAGGTAGGTGGGATTGTCCCGGGTTGATGCTGGGATTGTCCCGGGTTGATGCTGGTGGCTGTGTGGGAGGTACGTGTGCTAGGCGAGACTTCTTTGCTGGCTGGGTTGATCGTGATGGCTGTGGTGGAGGCCTTTGTACCGAGGTGTATCTTAATCTTGTGGCAGGCACAGATGGAGGTGGAGGCCGCTGTAGGGATGCTGGTCCTCTGGTCCTCTGGTCCTTGGTGGTGATGGCTGTGGTGGACGCCTTTGTACCGAGGTGTATCTTAATCTTGTGGCAGGCACAGATGGAGGTGGAGGCCGCTGTAGGGATGCTGGTCCTCTGGTCATTGGTGGTGATGGCTGTGGTGGAGGTCTTTGAGCCACGGTAGATCTTGACCTGGGGGCCGGCACAGATGAAGGTTCTGGCTGCTGGATAAACGCCGCCTCTGGGCCACTAGGCCCAGGCAGCTGTGAAATCTGAAAAAAAAAAACATACCTTTACATTTAGCAAATCAAAATAACTGTATGACGTATTTTTCTCTAATCAAAAATGGAAATAAATCCACATGCCATATTATGACTTTTATGAAGGATTAAAGCCTTCTTCATTTCCAGTATATAATACAGTGATAACACACACAACCCGGTTGACTGTACTCACTTTAACCTGGCTCTGTTGTACACTGATAGGCACAATATTAGCATAGCATTAGCGCGCTATTAGAATTTCAATAATATGAACAATTATGAACTCAGACCAGCATTTCACATATTTATACAAACAGAATACACTTGAAATGTAAGCCAAAGTACTGCACGGGAGTCATACACCTAGTAACATAGTAGTTTGAGCCCTACATTATTCAGGGAGCGATAGCCTGTGCTAAAGAAGCTAGCGGACGCCATTAGCCACTGTAGTGGACCCGAACTAGCTCACAGAATGACATTAAACTACACATAAAGAACAGTTTCAAACACACTTCTTAGATCGAAATATGACATAATCTTTGTACACACTACTAACCTGTTGAACAGGAGAAATGAATGAAGCAAAGGGAACGTTGTTGCCGTTCCAGCCAGAATGCCAAGTCTGCGGCAGACACATAATAACAACACTTACTTTACGGCATGCGCTCAGCAACACATTCCCTTTTACGGCATGCCCACTGAGGCCTTTCCGTGTCCTATACTGCCCTCTGCTGTTTGTAATGATATACAATATTTAACATAAACATGCCTTCGAGAGTATAACTTAATTTATACAAGACAATATACATTGAAAATGTGCCCACATATTTATGCGGTTATCTGAATCATATTTCTACCCCTTATATTCGAAACATTTATATTGTATATTTATTATGTATATTTATGTATTATGTATTATATTATTATATTATTATATTATTATTATATTATTATGTATTATATTATGTATATTTATATTGTATATTTATTATTTATTATATTTATTATGTATATATTATGTATATATTATTGGTATTTCAGACAATACCATCTTTTTAAAGATGGTATGGAAAATGGCATAAGCTGGGGTGGGCAATTTAGTGTAGCTTAGCTACTAAATGTTATAAGTGTTATGCTTTTTTAGTTTTCTGTTTCCTGTTTGAATTGAAAGTATTCTCCTTCTGTGTTCTCTGTGTTCACTTCCTGCTCTGTGTGTTTTCCCTCCAGTTTTAATTGTCTCCCCGCCCTGATTAGTTAAACCTGTTCCTAGCTCCACTTGCACTTCATCCCCTCGTCACCCTGTTTATATATAAGTCGTGGTTTTCTGTCCTGTTCTTGTCGGTTCCTTGTTTGTTTGTCTATGTCATGAAGTTCCGTGTTGATTGTTGTTACTTGAGTTCCTGTTCTGCCTGTGAAATATACATTTTTGTTAAGTTTTCTGCCGTCTCCAGTCTCTGCATTTGGGTCCAACCACTCCTTGCTTCACATGACAATGATTGATTTGTACTATATATGAAATTGCTATTTTTGCATTTATTTTATTGTTATTAATGCTTTTGCAGGGAATTATTATTATTACTTTAAATCTCATAGATATTAACACTATTATACATATGGCTGAAATAATCATCATCATTAATTGTTTTGTGATATTATGTCCCTCTTATTTTCATATATATATATATTTATATATGTGTCCCCTCTTCCTTCACAAGCACTATATATCAATATATAATACTATTCTGAAGCATGCAATGAAATAGAAGCAGACAATGCTGCAGTGTTTGCGATGACCCTTTGTATACATTTCTGAATAAGTCTCAGAACCACTTTGTGGTACTATTAATTTGATATGGTTGGATATAGTTTTCAGCTGGAGCAACACAATACATCTAAGCCTGATACATTCCCATTTCTTTGCTGTGAAACATGAACGCAGAAGACAGGCTACCACCTTAAATAACTGGAGAACAGACAGCTGTTGCAGCCAACCAGTGGGGACAATTAAGGTGAAGCAGACCTTAAAAATACGTTGCATTGCATTACATTACATGTCATTTGTTAGACACTTTTATCCAAAGCGACTTACATACAATCAGTACCGTGGACAATCCCCACAGGAGCAATTTGGGGTGAAGTGTCTCAGGGACACAACGACATGCTGACTGCAGTGGGATTCGAATTTGCTATCAGCTGATTAGAAGTCCAGCACACTAACCACTGAGCCACATCCTCCCATGAAATACAAAGATTATAAGTGATTGAAAACAGATAATAAAAAAAGCTGGAGAGAAAAAAATTCCACTCGAAGCCGGCCGGCCATCTCGGATGTCTGACACACACTTAGAAAATTGCTCTTCAAGCAGATAGTGGATAGATTTAGTTTGAAAGATATAAGTCTGGAGTCCACCCACGCAGTGCAGCGTCGAAGTGCGCATATTTCAGGTATTTAATCCTATATTTTAGAATATAAGGGGTAGAAATATGATTCAGATAACTGCATAAATATGTGGTTACATTTTCAATGTATATTGTCTTGTATAAATTAAGTTATACTCTCCGACCAAGGCATGTTTATGTTAAATATTGTATATCATTACAAACAGCAGAGGGCAGTATAAGGCACGGAAAGCCCATGGGAAAGCCTCAGTGGGCATGCCGTAAAAGGGAATGTGTTGCTGAGCGCATGTCGTAAAGTAAGTCTTATTATGTGTCTGCGCAAACTTGGCATTCTGGCTAGAACGGCAACAATGTTCCCTCTGCTTCATTCATTTCTCCTGTTCAACAGGTTAGTAGTGTGTTCAAAGATCATGTCATGTTTCGATCGAAGAAGTGTGTTTGAAACTGTTCTTTATGTGTAGTTTAATGTCATTCTGTGAGCTAGTTCGGGTCCACTACAGTGGCTAATGGCGTCCGCTAGCTTCTTTAGCACAGGCTATCGCTCCCAGAATGATGCAAGGCTCAAACGACCACGTTACTAGGTGTATGAATCCCGTGCACTAGTTTGGCTTACATTTCAAGTGTATTCTGCTTGTATAAATATGTGAAATGCTGGTCTGAGTTCATAATTGTTCATAGTATTGAAATGCTATGCTAACCTAGCATGTTGGTGTTTTCTTCTACTCAAGGTATAGGCTACATGCACTAGGGTCTGAGACGTACTTCCGCCTTAGCCGTAATACGGCTCGGCTGCTTCCGGTCTGCGTAGCTGAGCGTGAGATCTTCCACAAAGGTTTTACTGTTTAAATCTATGGTTTAAATATGAGTCGACGGAAGATTTTCAAAACGGAACATTTGCAAAGACACGTGAATAACTACTCTGAGCACTGCTGTGTCCCACTTTGTAAAGCGTCAGCTAAATTCAACGGCGTCCTAAGTTTCCATGGCTTTCCTACCGAACTCGAGCTGCGAAGACAGTGGCTGGTTAAAATACGACGCGATAACTTTACAATCTCCTCTCACTCCAAGGTCTGCAGTCGTCAATTCGCTACGGATCAACTAATAGAGCCAAAAACCCTTGATGGCGGTAGGAGGCTTGTGAAAGGTGCTGTACCAACTCTGTTTGAGTGGAATCACTTTACTGCTCAAACCCAACGGGCTAGTGTTTGGGAGAGAAGGGAGCGGCCCACTGAACCAGTCTCTCGGGAGGAGCAGGAAGAGCACAACGATGTCCATGATCATGATTACTGCTCAACCCCTGAAGCAGCTTCACTGGACATGTCCTCTCAATCTGCAGAAGACAACTCCAAACAGTGGAGGATCTGCAGAAGCAACTGCAGGAGTTAAGAGTCCAGCGAGAGTTTTGCTTACAGCGGTTGCTGGCTCCGACGACAACATCCGATTCTATACAAGGTAATGTTTTGGCTAAATTCTATCCAAGTTTTGAGATGGGTAGCTTATAAAGAATCCTGTTTACCTGCCGTGTGACCGCTGACTATATGCATGCAGTGTTGGAATAAGTACTCAACTTAACTGAAGTATAAGTACAAATACTATGGTTTTAAAATACTCCTGAACTGAACATGTAGAATCATAAATCCTGTGTTTTCATATATAAAAAGTAACTAGAAACTATGAAGGTTAACTAAATGTGGTGGAGTAAAACATACTAATACTAACAACATACTGATAATATTTTACTACAAGTGGAAATCTTCAAAACCTTACCAAAGTAAAAGTATGTCAATATCCACTGCGTTTCCCCCAGTTGCACACGTAAGAATGAAGAGTAAACGTAGTCATTGTGTGTAAAATGTTCCCTGTATGTTTTAGATTATTATTTCTGCTGCTAATGTAGTTGTTACATTTTACTGCTGTAGATTACTATACCTGCACCAAGTGCCTTCTTACTCAGTCTATTTGAATTGTAATGTATTATAGCAAACGAGAGGAAAGCATTAGCCCATGTGTTACAGTTAACACGATTGTATTTACTGTCAATTAATGACTGACATGTGTCTTTTGTGTACAGATTCCCGAGCTATAACCACCTGATGGCCTTCTGGTTTTTAATTGAGCCTTCAATTCATAAAATGGTTCGTGTTACTAGAGCGATATCAGCTGCCAAGAGGAATGAAGAAGTGGTTACACACGCACGTCCATCAACGGTAGGTTACGTTTCTTTTAACACACAATCTAAACACAAACTGAAGGGAAAATGTCTCTCCGACATTTCATTGCTTTTGTGTAGGCTAAAAGGCTAAAGTACTCAATCCTTTTTGAATACATCAGAGAACTAAAACAACTTAATGTTTTTCCCATAGTGTGCTACACTCATGACATTAATATAGTAACCTTTTTTTGTTTTTATCTTTCAGAGACAGCTGCTTCAGCCAATTGACGAGTTCTTCCTTTTTCTATGCTTCCTGTCGGTGGGTTTGAAAGAGAGGGACCTTGCAAACCGCTTCAACGTACACCAGTCCACTGTGAGCCGCATCATTGCAACATGGACAAGTTTTCTTACAACTTTATTGGGGTCACAGTGCATCTGGCTTACACCTGCAGAAGTTGAAGCCCACCTCCCAGAGGCATTCAAAGATTTCCCAGACACACAGGTGATCCTGGATTGCACAGAGCTGAGGTGTCAAACACCATCCTCACTCCTCCTCCAAAGTGAAATGTATTCTACATAGAAATCTCACTGCACCATGAAAGCCCTGGTTGGCATAGCCCCACATGGTGGTTCTGTCAGCGACAAGGAGATTTTCAAACAATCTGGAATAGCTGCGTTGTTGACTGAAAACATAGCAGTGATGGTAGATAAGGGCTTCCTGATCAGCGATTGCTGCAAATGCAAGGTGTACTGCCCACCTTTTCTGTCAAAGCAGAAGCAAATGCCAGCCTATGAGGTGAGGGAGACACAGGCCATTGCCAGACTGAGGGTTCATGTAGAGCGTGTCATTAGGAGGATAAAAGAGAACAAACTTTTTGATGGTGAATCCCACATAGGTATTGTTTGTATTCTTATCGATAGTCATGAACTTTCTCTTGTGACAAAATAGACTCTCCGTTAAACGTTTACTCTGTGTAAAAGTGATTTCTGTGTGTAAAAGTGAGGTAACATGTGTAGATGAATAACATCAACTTGTATTCGTCCCACACATACACACCTATAGATGTAGTTATATTTGTGTCTGTGACTTTATACTGAATGGGAAATAATTGGAAAATACCTGTGTAAGAGAGAGAGACTCCTGTCCCACCTCTCCATTTTATTTTTAGTTGTGCATTGTTATTTGTGCTTGAGAAACATTCCACTTGAACTTTATTTGAATGAACTTAGTAGTAATTATTGTCCTATATTTCTTTCAGATTTCACAGCTGCCTGGGCCTAGCAGAAAGAACCTCCATCTGTGCCTGCACCAAGGTCAAGATCTACCGTTGCTCAAGGGCCTTCACCAGAGCCATCACCACCGAGGACCAAAGGACCAGCATCACTACAGCGGCCTCCATCTGTGCCTGCCACAAGATTAAGATACACCTCGGTACAAAGGCCTCCACCACAGCCATCGCGATCAACCCAGCCAGCAAAGAAGTCTCGCCTAGCAGACGTACCTCCCATCCAGCCACCAGCATCAACCCGGGACAATCACACCTACCTCCCTCCCACACAGCCACCAGCAGCCCATGCACCATCACCCCAACCTACACAGCAGCCAGACCCACTGTCTTGGAAGACGGGCAAAGACCATGACCAGGGTGTCCGCGGGGTCTTAAAAAGTATTAAAAGTTGATAAATCAATTTAGCAAAAATTAAGGCTATTAAATGGCATTTTCCAAGGTATTACATTTTGTAGCTTGTTTTCAATAAGTATATACATTGTCCAAAGAGGTTGTATTCTACAGTGTGCCTGAATGTAATCATTGCATAGGTGTGTAGTGTGATTCTTTGTAGTTTATTTATGGCATCCCGTTGGATTTGACGTCATCTGAACAGGACATCGCACGCTCACTGCTTGATAGCGTGCGAAGGTCCATTTACGCCGGTTGCTAAACAACATCGTTATGGGGAAATGCAAGTTTGCGTTTAAATGGTTGGAAGATAAGGAGGAAGGACAATCAATACTGTGTATAGTAAATGTGAGGTAAAGTGTGTCGCCAATGTAACCGGTTAAAACTCCAAGTGGCGATGAGGTCTTAAAATGTATGGACTGCATCTGTAATGCATCTGACTTCAGGATGCCTGCATATACCCTGATGACACTGCTCCCCCTGTCTTTACATTTATTATGAATAATTGGTTGAGAAAGTTCTGATATTGTAAATATTGAGATTTTACAGTTTCTGGTGTTAACATAAATAGTTGGTTGAAAAAAAAAAGTTGTAATGCTCAATATGTATTTGTACACATCACATGAACCTCAGTATGGAATATGAAGTCAGGAATCAGTCCTGATGTAACTTTTCTTTGGTGAAAGTAGAGTGATAGAACTATTTTACTCCAAATTCTAATTTACAGATTTTCATTTTAGACATGAATAACACATTTTATATAGGCCTATGGTGTAATTCATATATTTCACTACTTTTGTGAACCAAAAACGTTGGAAAACCAAATCTGAAACACCAAAAGAAAATGGATGACGAGTAAATCGAGTTGCTAAGTTTTCCAAAAATTGGATTTCTAAGCTAAGTATCTCATAAGACAGTGCTCTAAGGTGAGTGACTTTGCATTTCTAGCAAGACCAGCGACTGAGCATTTTGATATGTAACACCATGCCATGTTATAAGAAGTACATTTAAAAGGTGATTTAAGGAGACATCTAAAAATTGAGAAAACACCCTTCACTTCACACTCAATGATTAAGAGGGTTAAGGTGATTTTATTTTAAAAGACAATGAAGGCAGGTTATATTGATTGATATTTTTATTATGTTGAAGGCAAATTAATATATAGTCCCATGAATCTGGAATAATGTACAATTTACAGCCTCACAATGTCAGGAACTTTTCATCTACAGATTGCTTTGGTCTGGCTTTACTCTTCACTGATTGGTTACAGACACTTTGAACTTATTGGCTATAGAAATCAGAAGGAGCGGCTCATTATCATATCAAAAACCGCGCGAACATTCGCACGTATATTGGCCCGTTTTTTCGCGCGAAAAAACGGACCTCCCCGTTTTTTCGCGCGTCTTTTCGCGCGAAAAAACGGACCTCCCCGTATGTTCGCGCGTTTTTTCACCCCCGTAATATGGCACTTTTGGCTTTCCATAGAGGTGCGTTTGTTTACACGTTTGATTTACACGTGAGGTGCGTTTGATTTACACGTGAGGTGCGTTTGTTTACACGTTTGATTTACACGTGAGGTGCGTTTGATTTACACTTGAGGTGCGTTGTTTACACGTTTGATTTACACGTGAGGTGCGTTCGATTTACACTTGAGGTGCGTTTGTTTACACATGAGGTGCGTTTGATTTACACTTGAGGTGCGTTTGTTTACACGTTTGATTTACACGTGAGGTGCGTTCTGTTTACACATGAGGTGCGTTTGATTTACACTTGAGGTGCGTTTGATTACACATGAGGTGCGTTTGATTTACACTTGAGGTGCGTTTGATTTACACTTGAGGTGCGTTTGATTTACACGTGAGGTGCGTTTGATTTACACTTGAGGTGCGTTTGATTTACACTTGAGGTGCGTTTGATTTACACTTGAGGTGCGTTTGTTTACACGTGATTTACACGTGAGGTGCGTTTGATTTACACTCGAGGTGTGTTTGTTTACACGTTAGATGCGTTTGTTTATGGAAAGCCAAAAGTGCGTTTTTTCGCGCGAAAAACCGCGCGAACATTCGCACGAAAAAACGGACCAATATACGTGCGAATGTTCGCGTGGTTTTTGATATGATAATGAGCCCCTCCTTCTGATTTCTATAGCCAATAAGTTCAAAGTGTCTGTAACCAATCAGTGAAGAGTAAAGCCAGACCAAAGCAATCTGTAGATGAAAAGTTCCTGACATTGTGAGGCTGTAAATTGTACATTATTCCAGATTCATGGGACTATATATTAATTTGCCTTCAATATAATAAAAATATCAATCAATATAACCTGCCTTCATTGTCTCTTAATCACCTTAACCCTCTTAATCATTGAGTGTGAAGTGAAGGGTATTTTCTCAATTTTTAGATGTCTCCTTAAATCACCTTTTAAATGTACTTCTTATAACATGGCATGGTGTTACATATCAAAATGCTCAGTCTCTGGTCTTGCTAGAAATGCAGAGTCACTCACCTTAGAGCACTGTCTTATGACACTTAGCTTAGAAATCCAATTTTTGGAAAACTTAGAAACTCGATTTACTCGTCATCCATTTTCTTTTGGTGTTTCAGATTTGGTTTTCCAACGTTTTTGGTTCACAAAAGTAGTGAAATATATGAATTACACCATAGGCCTATATAAAATGTGTTATTCATGTCTAAAATGAAAATCTGTAAATTAGAATTTGGAGTAAAATAGTTCTATCACTCTACTTTCACCACAGAAAAGTTACATCAGGACTGATTCCTGACTTCATATTCCATACTGAGGTTCATGTGATGTGTACAAATACATATTGAGCATTACAACTTTTTTTTTTCAACCAACTATTTATGATAACACCAGAAACTGTAAAATCTCAATATTTACAATATCAGAACTTTCTCAACCAACTATTAATAAAATGTAAAGACAGGGGGAGCAGTGTCATCAGGGTATATGCAGGCATCCTGAAGTCAGATGTAATACCTTTTTTAAGACCCTTTCCATACATTTTAAGACCTCATCGCCACTTGGAGTTCTAACCGGTTACATTGGCGACACATTGACTATATACAGTATTGATTGTCCTTCCTCCTTATCTTCCAACCATTTGGACGCAGACTTGCATTTCCCCATAACGATGTTGTTTAACAACCGGCGTAAACGGACCTTCGCGCGCTATCAAGCAGTGAGCGTGCGATGTCCTGTTCAGATGACGTCACATCCAACGGGATGCCATAAATAAACTACACAGAATCACACTACACACCTACGCCATGATTACATTCAGGCAGACTTTAGAATACAACCTCTTTGGACAAGTTATAGACTTATTGAAAACAAGCTACAAAATGTAATACCTTGGAAAATGCCCTTTAATACTTTTTAATAGCCTTCATTTTCGCTAAATTGATCTATCAACTTTTAATACTTTTTAAGACCCCGCGGACACCCTGGTCATGGTCTTTGTCCGTCTTCCAAGTCAGTGGGTCTGGCTGCTGTGTAGGTTGGGGTGATGGTGCATGGGCTGCTGGTGGCTGTGTGGGAGGGAGGTAGGTGTGATTGTCCCGGGTTGATGCTGGTGGCTGGATGGGAGGTACGTCTGCTAGGCGAGACCTCTTTGCTGGCTGGGTTGATCGCGATGGCTGTGGTGGAGGCCTTTGTACCGAGGTGTATCTTAATCTTGTGGCAGGCACAGATGGAGGCCACTGTAGTGATGCTGGTCCCATGGTCCTCGGTGGTGATGGCTCTGGTGAAGGCCCTTGAGCAACGGTAGATCTTGACCTTGGTGCAGGCACAGATGGAGGTTCTTTCTGCTAGGCCCAGGCAGCTGTGAAACCACAGCCATCACCACCAAGGACCAGAGGACCAGAGGACCAGCATCCCTACAGCGGCCTCCACCTCCATCTGTGCCTGCCACAAGATTAAGATACACCTCGGTACAAAGGCCTCCACCAGAGCCATCGCGATCAACCCAGCCAGCAAAGAAGTCTCGCCTAGCACACGTACCTCCCACACAGCCACCAGCATCAACCCGAGACAATCCCAGCATCAACCCGGGACAATCCCACCTACCTCCCTCCGACACAGCCACCAGCAGCCCATGCACCATCACCCCCACCTACACAGCAGCCAGACCCACTGTCCTTGGAAGACAGACAAAGACCATGGACAAAGACCCCTGTCTTTACATTTATAATGAATAGTTGGTTGAAAAAGTTCTTATATTGGAAATATTGAGATTTTACAGTTTCATATGTTAACATAAATAGTTGGTTGAAAAATAAAGTTGAAATGCTGAATTTGTATTTGTACACATCACATAAACCTTGGTATGGAATATGAAGTCATTATTCAGTCCTGATGTAACTTTTCTGTGGTGAAAGTAGAGGGATGGAAATATTTTACTCTAAATTATAATTTACACATTTTCATTTTAGACATGAACAACACATTTATATAGGCTTATAGTGTAATTGATATATTTCACTACTTTGTGAACCAAAGACTTTGGTGAACAAAATCTGAAACACCAAAAAACATGGATGACATGAGTACATCTGTGTTTCACAACAGTTTTGAAGTTTTCCAAAAATCGGATTTCTAAGCTAAGTTTCTCATAAGACAGTGCTCTAAGGTGAGTGAATTTGCATTTCTAGCAAGACCAGAGACTACTGAACATTTTGATATGTAACACCATGCCATGTTATAAGAAGTACATTTAAAAGGTGATTTAAGGAGACATCTAAAAATTGAGAAAATACCCTTCACTTCACACTCCAGAGGGTTAAGGAAAAGGGTAATGCGATTTTATTTTAAAAGACAATGAAGGCAGGTTATGTTGATATATTGATTGATATATTTATTATATTCAAAGGCAAATTAATACTTAGTCCCCTGAATCTGGAATAATGTACAATTTACAGCACAGCCTCACCATGTCAGGAACTTTTCATCTACAGATTGCTTTGGTCTGGCTTTACCCTTCACTGATTGGTTACAGACAACTTATTGGCTAAGGAAATCAGAAGGAGGGGCTCATTATCATATTAAAAACCGCGCGAACATTCGCACGTATATTGGTCCGTTTTTTCGCGCGAAAAAACGGACCTCCCCGTATGTTCGCGCGTTTTTTCAGCCCCGTATTATGGCACTTTTGGCTTTCCATACTTGTTTACACGTGAGGTGCGTTTGATTTACACGTGAGGTGCGTTTGATTTACACTTGAGGTGCGTTTGTTTACACGTGAGGTGCGTTTGATTTACACTTGAGGTGTGTTTGTTTACACGTTTTGATTTACACGTGAGGTGCGTTTGATTTTCACGTTAGATGCGTTTTTAAACGTAAGGTGTGATTTACACGTAATGTGTGATTTACACGTGAGGTGCGTTTGATTTACACGTTAGATGCGCTTTTACACGTAAGGTGTGATTTACACGTGAGGTGCGTTTGATTTAAACTGAGGTGCGTTTGTTTGCAGAATGGCGCAGCAGGTGTGGTGCTTGTCGTTCCGGCAGCCCTAAGCCGGCCTGGTTCTGGACGGCTGAAGATGGTGGAGAGTCGCTGGCGGTCGGTTTTGGCGCCGCTAGAGA
The DNA here is from genome assembly GCA_031216635.1 of Dissostichus eleginoides. Lineage (NCBI taxonomy): Eukaryota > Metazoa > Chordata > Actinopteri > Perciformes > Nototheniidae > Dissostichus > Dissostichus eleginoides. The sequence continues at coordinate 33,735 of JASDAP010000057.1, forward strand.
ACCAGACTCTGGGGATCCACATCCCCCAGAGGGACTGGGAGGGGGGCGAGTGGAGACAGGCGCTGAGCGGACTGATGAACCGGGGTCAGATCCAAGAGCTGCTGGAGGAGGAGAGAGGTTCGGCCGCGGGGTGGTGGCAGGTAAGAAACACCTTTACTGTGTGTGTGTACCTGAAGGCAGCACCTGTGTGTGCCTGAAGGCCTCGTCTGTGTGTACCTGAAGGCCTCGTCTGTGTGTACCTGAAGGCCTCGTCTGTGTGTACCTGAAGGCAGCACCTGTGTGTACCTGAAGGCCTCGTCTGTGTGTACCTGAAGGCCTCGTCTGTGTGTACCTGAAGGCCTTGTCTGTGTGTACCTGAAGGCCTCATCTGTGTGTACCTGAAGGCCTCGTCTGTGTGTACCTGAAGGCAGCACCTGTGTGTACCTGAAGGCAGCACCTGTGTGTACCTGAAGGCCTCGTCTGTGTGTACCTGAAGGCAGCACCTGTGTGTACCTGAAGGCCTCGTCTGTGTGTACCTGAAGGCCTCTTCTGTGTGTACCTGAAGGCAGCACCTGTGTGTACCTGAAGGCCTCGTCTGTGTGTACCTGAAGTCCTCGTCTGTGTGTACCTGAAGGCAGCACCTGTGTGTACCTGAAGGCCTCGTCTGTGTGTACCTGAAGGCCTCGTCTGTGTGTACCTGAAGGCCTCGTCTGTGTGTACCTGAAGCAGCACCTGTGTGTACCTAAAGGCCTCGTCTGTGTGTACTGAAGGCCTCGTCTGTGTGTACCTGAAGGCCTCGTCTGTGTGTAACTGAAGGCCTCGTCTGTGTGTACCTGAAGGCCTCGTCTGTGTGTAACTGAAGGCCTCGTCTGTGTGTACCTGAAGGCAGCACCTGTGTGTACCTGAAGGCCTCGTCTGTGTGTAACTGAAGGCCTCGTCTGTGTGTACCTGAAGGCCTCGTCTGTGTGTAACTGAAGGCCTCGTCTGTGTGTACCTGAAGGCAGCACCTGTGTGTACCTGAAGGCAGCACCTGTGTGTACCTGAAGGCCTTGTCTGTGTGTACCTGAAGGCTTCGTCTGTGTGTACCTGAAGGCCTTGTCTGTGTGTACCTGAAGGCTTCGTCTGTGTGTACCTGAAGGCCTCGTCTGTGTGTAACTGAAGGCCTCGTCTGTGTGTACCTGAAGGCAGCACCTGTGTGAACCTGAAGGCAGCACCTGTGTGTACCTGAAGGCCTCGTCTGTGTGTACCTGAAGGCAGCACCTGTGTGTACCTGAAGGCCTCGTCTGTGTGTACCTGAAGGCAGCACCTGTGTGTACCTGAAGGCAGCACCTGTTTGTACCTGAAGGCCTTGTCTGTGTGTACCTGAAGGCAGCACCTGTGTGTACCTGAAGGCCTCGTCTGTGTGTACCTGAAGGCAGCACCTGTGTGTACCTGAATGCCTCGTCTGTGTTTCAGGTCTGGTGGATGTGGGCGGGACCTGGCAGTGCCCCTCCTCCCTGCAGGGGGCGGAGCTACAGGAGCTGTAGCAGGCAGCTCTTCTGATTGGTCTGCAGCAGAAGCACCTGACCCGGCTGTCCAATCCACGCTGGCTTAAGGCCCCACTGAGCGCTCGGGGGGGTCGTGACCTCTGGACCGTGGAGATCCCCCCTGAGCTGTTACCATGACAACACCACAACGCTTCACTCCCATTGGAGGATTAACTACCTCCTGTTTTGTACCTGAGGATGATCTGTTTTTTTAAATAAAGTTGTTTTCTGTAATGAGCGTTATTGTGTCAATATTCAAATGAAGCGCATCTTTAATCAACGGGTTCCCATGGAAACCAAACATATTAAAACCACGTTTAGAATAGAATTATACAAAAACTACATTTTAAAACATGAAACGTATTCATTGAAATGAAATGAAATACTGCAGCTCTTCATATTCCTGATAAAAGCAACCCTAAATAATATTAAAGTAACAGTCAGTGTGCTGGTGTCGCAGGACGAGCCGCTCCAGCAGAAGGCCAACTCAGAGCGATCCTCTCAAACTGGGACTTCAAACATTTACATTGTTTGCAGAAATATATTGTATTTTTCTCAGCGCTGTGAAAAAAGTCCTGCGACTCGTTAGCGCTGCTAGCGCTGTTAGCGCTGTTAGCGCTGTTAGCGCTGTTAGCACTGCTCATTGAACACGAGCTAATGGGGAGGCAGTGGTATGGGAGTGAGGAAGAAAGGTGGGAGGTGAGGAATAGAGGGGGGGCAGGGCGGGCAGGTAGGCGGTGGGGGGGCTTCATATGGCAGGTGCATCAGGGGGGGGGAGGGTTTTGATCCTGATACAGCAGGCCGGGGGGTTAACAGGTGGGAGGCTTCCATGGAGGAGGGGGGGCCTGAGGGGAGACAACACAGAGTAGTCATATCCATTATAACCGTGAAAACTATCAAACTACATCACTGGTCTACAGGTTCAAACTGAGACTCGCAGGACCTGCAGCCGGCCCACAAGAGATCAGATCCAGGACGTGTAACGTCAGAAGCAGACTCAGCCGGCAGCAGGGGGGAAGGATCAGAGAAGCTGTGGAGAAGGACTTTCGGTCTCGTTTGTGATGTTCATGGACCGGATCTCAATGAGGCTCTCACTGGAACTGATCCCGGGACCGGTTCCTCCAGATCAGGAGGAACTGATCCCGGGACCGGTTCCTCCAGATCAGTTCCTCCAGATCAGTTCCTCCAGATCAGTTCCTTCAGATCAGTTCCTCCAGATCAGGAGGAACCGGTCCCGTGGTCCTGTGTGCATGGTCCTCCACGCACACAGGACCCATGCGTACGCACAACAACGGGAGAGATGAGAAACTGCGACACCGTTGGCAGAAGGAAGAAAGGAGAGAAACATGTGGAAAGAATCCCATCAATGAAACGCTACCTCTCATTTATCAGATATGAAGAATTACTTTGCAAAACTTGATTAAAGCCAATCTTAAAATGATGAAACAAACGCCTGTTTGAGACTCCTCAGCACACACCACACACACACAACCTGGAGAAATAAATAAATACGGAAATGTTATTGATCACCCCTCGTGATGTTCTCTTGTTAAGAAATTATTCTCATAAATGAGCGGTAAGCTGAAGGACAGAATCACTTTCAACTGACGCCGTGTAGCTTTTCTACAGTTATAGATACGAGCATGGTTTTATATACTATCACGTTAATCGTGTTTTGTGCCGTCCGCCAA
>JASDAP010000057.1:37930-85430 GCA_031216635.1 Dissostichus eleginoides
TTCGTTCGTACGAAATACTATCTCGTGATACGTGAGATACTTTTTTTTTTCTCCATGAACCTTTAGGGGCTCCGTATAGAACGATACATTTGACCATTTTAAGCTTGGCCTACCATTTTATTGGAGCGATGAGGAACAGGTGGGGCTTGAAAAGGCCCACCTGTTCAAAGCGGGGAATGACAGAAAAAGTTTGAGAACCACTGCTATAGTGAGTCCAGGGGGGGGGGCTCTAACATGTTCAAAGACCCTTTAGCGTGCCTCTAACACGCCTCTAACACGCCTCTAACTTGCCTCTAACACGCCTCTAACACGCTCAAAGACCCTTTAGCGTGTCTCTAACACGCTTCTAACATGCCTCTAACATGCCTCTAACACGCCTCTAACACGCTTCTAACATGCCTCCAACACGCCTCTAACACGCTTCTAACATGCCTCTAACTTGCCTCAAACACGCCTCTAACATGCTCAAAGACCCTTTAGCGTGTCTCTAACACGCTTCTAACACGCCTCTAACATGCCTCTAACACGCTTCTAACACTCCTCTAACATGCCTCTAACACACCTCTAACATGCTTCTAACATGCCTCTAACACGCTTCTAACACACCTCTAACATGCCTCTAACACGCCTCTAACATGCCTCTAACACGCCTCTAACATGCCTCTAACACGCCTCTAACACGCTCAAAGACCCTTTAGCGTGTCTCTAACACGCTTCTAACACGTCTCTAACATGCCTCTAACACGCTTCTAACACGCCTCTAACACGCCTCTAACATGCTTCTAACACGCTTCTAACATGCCTCTAACATGCCTCTAACATGCCTCTAACACGCTTCTAACATGCCTCTAACTTGCCTCTAACATGCTTCAAACATGCTTCTAACATGCCTCTAACACGCTTCTAACATGCCTCTAACTTGCCTCTAACATGCTTCAAACATGCCTCTAACACGCCTCTAACACGCTCAAAGACCCTTTAGCGTGTCTCTAACACGCTTCTAACACGCCTCTAACACGCCTCTAACATGCCTCTAACACGCCTCTAACATGCTTCTAACATGCCTCTAACACGCCTCTAACATGCCTCTAACATGCCTCTAACACGCCTCTAACATGCCTCTAACATGCCTCTAACATGCCTCTAACATGCCTCTAACACGCCTCTAACATGCTTCTAACATGCCTCTAACACGCCTCTAACATGCCTCTAACATGCCTCTAACACGCCTCTAACATGCCTCTAACATGCCTCTAACACGCCTCTAACATGCCTCTAACATGCCTCTAACACGCTTCTAACACGCCTCTAACACGCTCAAAGACCCCTTTCTCTAACAGCATTCCCTCTCGCCTTCTCAAATATGTTTTCAAATCAGTTGGAGCAAATATTTTATTACTTATAAACACCTCTCTTGCTCAGGATGTGTCCCAGCTGCCTTCAAACATGCCGTGGTCCAGCCACTACTTAAAAAGAAAAATCTCGACCCCTCCATTCTCGCAAATTTCAGGCCCATCTCCCAGCTACCTGTTCTATCCCTCTAAGCCCTGGAGTGAGTAGTCTACGCCCAGCTACAGTGGTTCTTAACCACGCATGGAATCCATGAACAGTTTCAGTCTGGCTTCAAACCCATGCACAGCACTGAAACAGCCCTTTTAAGAGTTTTCAATGATCTGCTCCTAGCCGCCGACTCAGGTAGCCCAGCTGTCCTGGTGCTGTTGGACCTGACAGCTGCCTTTGACACTGTGGACCATAGCATCCTGTTGTCACGGCTTGAACAGTCCGCAGGCATCACAGGCTCTGCCCTTGCATGGTTCAGGTCCTACCTGACAGACCGTAGCTTCTCAGTGCAGCTAGGTGCCTTCTCCTCTGCTAAAGCCCCTCTTACCTGCGGGGTTCCCCAAGGCTCGATTCTTGGCCCCATCCTCTACTGTACATAAGGATAAAATCCTGGCTGAGCAAAAACTTCCTTAACATCAACGAGAGCAAGACCGAGGTCATCTTTTTTGGACCCCAACCTCCAGCCTCTCCGGTTGAAATTCTGGGCTCCCTCAATAAAAACATCCTCCCCTCTGTCACGAACCTTGGAGTGACCTTCAATAGCGCTTTTAAATTTGATAAGCAGGTCAGAACCGTAGTCAAGACCTGCTTTTTCAAAATACGACTATTGGCCAAAACCAAGTCGTATTTATCTTTTAAAGACCTAGAAAGGGTTATTAACGCCTTTGTTACCTCGAGACTGGACTATTGCAACGCTCTGTATGTGGGTATGGACCAGGCCTCAATTAAACGCCTGCAGCTAGTGCAGAACGCAGCTGCACGTCTTCTCACTGAAGAACCCCAATTCTGGCCTCACTGCACTGGCTTCCAGTTCAGTTCAGAATTGATTTTAAACTCCTTTTATTTGTTTTTAAAGCCCTAAATGGGCTGGCTCCGGCCTATATAGTGTCACCACAACAATCAGAGGCGGGGCTGATTGAGCTGAGAGGCGGGAGACACACACCAGGATAGGAAGTGGGAGACAAGACAGAAAATGGTTAAACAAAAACATGAAACATGACTGGACTTAACATTTTTGACGGGACACAACAGTACCCCCCCCTCTAAGGCCGACTCCTGATGGCCCAGGTTGATCATAAAAGTCTTGAATGAGGGTCTTGTCTACAATGAAAGATGCAGCTACCCAGCATCTTGCCTCGGGACTGTAACCTTTCCAGTCCACCAGAAATTGCTTGCCCCGACCCCTGTTGCGGACCCCCAGCAGCTTACGGACCTTATAAATTTGACCACCTTCAAAAAGCTGGGGCGGTGGAGGGGGCTTGGAGGTGGGAACGAGTGTGCTCTCATGCACGGGCTTGATCTTGCTGACATGGAAGGTGGGATGTACTCTCATAGTCCTGGGAAGTCGTAGGCGCACAGATACAGGGTTGATGACCTTAGACACCGGGAATGGACCCACAAACCTCGGAGCCAATTTCTTGGAGGCGACATGAAGCGGTAGGTCCTTGGTAGAAAGCCAAACCTTCTGACCCGGTTTGTAGAGGGCAGCGGCCCTGCGATGGACGTCTGCTACAGCCTTCATCCGAGCCGAACTTCTGAGTAGTAACTGGCGAGCACCTGCCCAGGTTCGGCGACAGCGTCTGATCATGGCATGGCTGATGGTACCGTTACTTCTCCTTCGTTGGCTGCAAACAGCGGAGGCTGGTAGCCATTGGCACAATGGAAAGGAGAGAGACCTGTGGCCGCCGTGGGAAGAGTATTGTGGGCAAACTCGACCCATGTGAGGTGGTCGCTCCAGGTGGTCTGGTTCTGGGAGACGAGACAACGTAGCGTAGTCTCCAGTTCCTGGTTCAGACGCTCCGACTGTCCATTTGATTGAGGATGATAACCTGATGACAAGCTGACAGTGGCGCCTATGAGCCTGCAAAACTCCTTCCAGAAGGCGGAAATGAATTGTGGACCCCTGTCGGAAACAATGTCATTAGGGAATCCATGGATCCTAAATATCTGGTTCATCATGACCTCTGCGGTACCCTTGGCAGAGGGAAGCTTGGTTAGGGGAAGGAAATGAGCCATCTTGGAGAACCGGTCCACCACTGTCAGGACCGTAGTTTTTCCTCTGGATGATGGGAGTCCTGTCACAAAGTCCATGGAAATGTGTGACCAGGGACGTTGGGGAACGGTCAACGGCTGAAGCAAGCCCATCTTGACCTGGGACGAGGTTTTATTCCGAGAACACACAGGGCAAGCCGCTACATACTCCGCCACATCCTTCTTCATGGCTGGCCACCAGAACCGCTGCTTGATCCTGAACATGGTCCTTTTTACACCAGGATGGCACGAGAGCACAGACGTGTGGGCCCAGTGGATGACCTTGGAGTGGAGAGACACAGGGACAAACAACAGGTTGTTTGGACACTCGCTAGGTGCCGGGTTCAAAACATTTGCCTGTTTAGCCGACTCTACCTGCCAGGAAAACGCTCCGACCACACGGTTTAGTGGAAGGATGGTCTTGGGCTCTATGGCAAGTGGTTCTGGGTCGTAAAGGCGAGACAAAGCATCAGGTTTTCGATTCTGGGATCCGGGACGAAAAGAGAGTGTGAAGTGGAACCTACTAAAAAATAGTGTCCACCTGGCCTGGCGAGAGTTAAAGTGTTTAGCTTTTCTGATGTACTCCAGATTTTTATGGTCTGTCCAGACTAAGAAAGGCTGCTCTGCCCCCTCTAACCAGTGTCTCCATTCCTCGAGGGCCGCTTTAACTGCTAACAGTTCTTTATTTCCCACATCGTAGTTCTTCTCAGCTGTTGTCAACTTACGCGACAGGTAAGCACACGGGTGCATCTTGTTGTCTTCACCGAATCTTTGAGACAACACCCCTCCAATATCGACATTGGAAGCATCGACCTCGACCACAAACTGGCGCTGGGGATCCGGAATGGTGAGTATGGGAGCTGTGGTGAACCTTTCCCTGAGGCGCTGGAAGGCGACGTCAGCCTGGGGAGTCCACTTGAAGGTAACCTTAGGAGAAGTGAGAACATGCAGAGGAGCAGCAACAGAACTGAAGTTTCTAATAAACTTCCTGTAGAAGTTTGCAAACCCCAGAAACTGCTGAACCTTTTTCCTGGAGTCTGGTGTTGGCCAATCGGAAACTGCACTGACTTTGGCAGGATCCATTTGTATCTGGTTAGGAGATATTATGTATCCTCAGAAAGACACAGTTTCTGCATGGAACTCACATTTTTCTGCCTTGACATATAATTGATTCTCAAGCAGTTTCTGCAGAACCTGACGGACATGGTTAACATGGGACTTAGTGTCTGGTGAGAAAATCTAAATGTCATCGAGATACACAAACACAGAAACATTCAAAAACTCCCGCAAAACCTCATTCACAAAACCCTGAAACACAGCCGGTGCATTACACAGTCCAAAAGGCATTACAAGATACTCATAGTGGCCACTCTGAGTGTTGAATCCTGTCTTCCACTCATCCCCCTTCCTTATTCTAACCAAGTGATATGCATTTCTTAAATCCAACTTGGTGAATATCTTGGCAGTCTGAAGTAGTTCGAAAGCAGAGGACATGAGTGGCAGAGGATAGCGTTCTTTACCGTAATGTCATTAAGAGGACTGTAGTCTATGCAAGGTCTCAGAGACCCGTCTTTCTTTCCTACGAAGAAAAATCCCCCCCGGCTGGTGAAGATGAAGGACGGATAATCCCTGATTTGAGTGAAGAAGAGATGTAGTCGACCATCGACCCTCACCTGAGGGAGAACCAGAATGGCTTTCGAGAGGGGAGAACCACCGTAGCCCAGATCTTGGCACTAAGGAGAATGATCGAGGAGGTGAAAAAGGATAAACTGACTGCTGTACTGTGCTTTATCGACTTCAAAAAGGCATTTGACTCGATCCACAGAAGCACAATGGTGAAGATCCTAGAGGCATACGGTGTCCCTCCCAACCTACTCTGGGCAATAGAGACCATGTACGCAGGAACAAGGGCCAGGGTGGTGACCCCAGATGGCAACAGCGAGGAGTTTGACATCCTGGCTGGGGTAATGCAAGGGGACACCCTAGCCCCCTTCCTCTTCATCATAGTCCTGGACTATGCGCTCAGGAAGGCCATCAGTGGACGAGAGCAGGATCTTGGCTTCACTCTAACACCAAGGAGGTCGAGACGATACCCCACAGTAGTCCTGAGAGACCTGGACTATGCGGACGACATCAGCCTGCTCTCCGACAGCGTGGAACAAGCACAGGAACTCCTGAACAGAGTGGAGTTAGAGTGTGCCAAGGTTGGCCTTAGGCTAAATGCCAAGAAAACTGAGGTTATCACCTATGACATCTTACCGGAACATCCACCTCTGACAACAACAGAAGGCACTGTGCTTAAAGAAGTCAAGGACTTAAAGTACCTGGGCTCATGGGTCAACTCAACCGAGCAAGATCTTAAGGTGAGGAAGGCACTTGCATGGAGGGCCCTGAACGGCATGACCAGTGTATGGAACTCCAACCTCCCCCGTCAAATCAAACTCAGCTTTTTCTACGCAACGGTAGATTCTGTTTCTCCTCTATGGCAGTGAATGCTGGACCCTGAAGCCAACCCTGCAAAAGTCTCTAAACGGATGCTACACCAGAATGTTGCGAGCAGTACTTAACATCAGCAAGAGTGTACATGTAACCAACAGATCCTGTACGAGGGAATACCAAGGGTGAGCGAGAAAATTGCAGCCAGGAGAATGAGACTAGCAGGACATTGCCAAAGGCATCAAGAGCTGCCAGCCAGCAAATTGGTGCTGTGGGAACCAACACACGGGCATCGGTCAAGAGGACGTCCCACACCAACATACGTGGACGTACTCAAGAATGACGCAGGAGCACAAAGTACCAATGAACTGGCTAGATGTATGGAGAACCGGGATGACTGGAAGCGACGATGGAGGGCTCGTCTGAGGACGACCTAGAGAGAGAGCTGCTCTCTCTGGTCTTGAGATGGAATCCAGTCTTCCCTTGGGAATAGGAGCTCCCGGTAAGAGGTCAATGGGACAATCAATCGGTGAGGAGGTAGTGACATGGCTTTCGATTTGTTAAAGGCTTCCTTTAAATCGTGGTAACAAGGAGGTACTTTCTGTAGATCAGGATAGTCAGGGTGATCTATAATGATCCTATCAGGGTCTGTTGGTGCATTAACAGAGCGTGAATGTTTACACCTGTTAATACAATCCTCTCCCCACTCCTTAATTTCCCTGAACGCCAGTCAATGTGTGGGTTGTGGATTTTTAACCACGGAAAACCCAAAATAATCGGGTGCTGAGCAGATTGGAAATGTGAAACTGCAACTTTCTGGATGGTCCTTATTGACAGTGATCTGAATAGGCTCTGTGCAGTGGGTAACAGTGAACAAAAGACGACCGTCTAAAGCACTGGCGTTAATAGGGCGAGATAACGGAACAGTTTTTATTTTTAGCTGTTTGACTATGCCCCAGTCCATAAGACTTTCGTCAGCCCCTGAGTCTATTAGCACCCCTTGGTCAATGGCCTGATTGTTTATAAAAAAATGTACCTGGGTAACGGGTCGAGGAGGAAAGTCTGTGGGAAGCTTGCTCACCAGCGCCCTCCTCTTGGCTGGTAAGTTCGGTCTTTTCCCGGACATGAGGTGAGTTGGTGATCCGACTGGCCACAGTAGAAACAGCAACCCTCCGAAGACGGCGCTGCCTCTCCTCCAAAGAAAGCCTGGTCCTACCCAACTGCATGGGTTCATCTGAGTCAGGCGGAGGCGCTGTCCTCTGACGGTCCAAAGCCGCGGGCAGGAAAACTTCCCCTGGCGGAGCGGCTCTCCGAGGAAAGCCCTGGAAACTGGGATGTCCGTCACGGGTGCGCCGGCGTTCTCTCTCCCTCTCCCGAAGTCGGTTGTCGATCCGGATGGGCACAGCGATGAGAGACTCCAGGTCCCGTGGCACCTCCAGAGGAGCCAGCTGGTCCTTTATTGGATCCGAAAGTCCAGTCAGGAAAGCGTCATGAAGAGCCGGAACATTCCACCCGCTGTCCGCTGCTGCCGTGCGAAACTCGATGGCATAATCAACCACCTGACGATTGTGCTGGCGCATCTGAAGAAGCCTTCTGCTGGCCTCTGTAGCAGGTGACGAGTGGTCAAAAATGCGACTCATAGTGTCTGTGAAGTCGGCTAATGAGTAACAAAGCTCAGAGTCTCTGAACCATTCTGCAGTAGCCCAGGCTGCAGCTCTTTCCGTTAAATGGGACAAAATAGACGCCACTTTACCATGGTCAGATGAGAAAGACCCTGGGTTGTGCTGGAAATGCAGATCGCACTGAACCAGGAAGGCTCTGCAGTTCATGGAATCTCCGGAGAACCTCTCCGGAAGAGCCAGCTGTAGTGAGGAAGAAACAGCCTGGATCGGTTTGACAGCGTCAGCAGGATCCTCGACAGGAAAGCAGTCAGCTGTGAATGACGTCATCGGCGGAGTATTCTGTAGGTGAGCGAAGAATTGCTGCATGTGATCCGTCAGCTGTTGTATCTGGGTAGAGACGGAATCCTGGAGCTCGGCCTGGCTTCCTACAAGCTCTTTAACTCCTTGGCTGATTAAGCCCAGCTGTTCCTCATGGTAACAAATCCTCTCGTGCATTTGAGTCCAATACCTTGTGCTGCAGCTGGCCCCAGGCTCTGGAACACTCTGCCCCTCCATGTGAGGTCGGCCCAGACCCTAGGGGTTTTTAAATCAACACTTAAAACTCACTTCTTCTCCCTGGCCTTCTGTCAGAGCGCAGCACGACTGCTGACATTTCCTGTGTGTGATTTTTATATTTGCTATTGTAATTTATTGTCTTCTGTTTGTTAAAAAGTGTTTTTATTGCACGTACAGCACTTTGGCTCGACCAAAAATCGTTTTCAAAATGTGCTATATAAATAAAACTTGATCAGGGCGGCATGAAATGTCTTTGGGTCGGCTGAGTCCATAGTGGTCAGTTCCTTCTGTCACCAACTTGGAAACACAAGGTATTGGACTCAAATGCACGACCCAGGAGACAGAGGTAAAGTATGAGTAAAATACTTTATTCCAAAAACAGGATAATAAATAAGGATCAACACTCTGGATGAGGTGACAAAAAAGGTGCAAAAAGGCACAAAAGAAAATCACTCACTAAGTGAGGAACAAACTTACAAAATAATTCGAGAGCATAAATCAGGCATGAGACAAGGTGAGTAATCACAGGCACGCTGACTACTTGCACAGAGACAGGACAAGACGAACTGACAAGGAACAAAGGGAAGCTGGAGACTATAAGCAAAAGGTAACTGGACACAGGTGGAAACAATCAGAGGCGGGGCTGACGCTGATGAGGGCAGGAGACACACACCAGGACAGGAAGTGGGAGACAAGACAGAAAATGGTTAAACAACAACATGAAACATGACTGGACTTCACATTTTTGACGGGACACAACATATAGCCGAACTCCTCCATCGCTACACCCCAGCCAGAGCTTTAAGGTCTGCTGACCAGCTGCTGCTGGTAGTGCCCAAGACCAGGCTCTAAACCCGAGGGCACCGAGCCTTCGCAGCAGCTGGCCCCAGGCTCTGGAACACTCTGCCCCTCCATGTGAGGTCGGCCCAGACCCTAGGGGTTTTTAAATCAACACTTAAAACTCACTTCTTCTCCCTGGCCTTCTGTCAGAGCGCAGCACGACTGCTGACATTTCCTGTGTGTGATTTTTATATTTGCTATTGTAATTTATTGTCTTCTGTTTGTTAAAAAGTGTTTTTATTGCACGTACAGCACTTTGGCTCGACCAAAAATCGTTTTCAAAATGTGCTATATAAATAAAACTTGATCTGATTTGAACATGCCTTTAACACGCTCAAAGACCCTTTAGCGTGTGTCTAACACGCTTCTAATGGCGCTTTTCCACTGCAGGACCTAGCACGGCTTAGTACGTGCTAGGTCCTGCAGTGGAACCTAGCACTGCTGAAGCACCCCCAGGATAGCCATAGCACCCCCTAAGCGGCTCAAGAAATATATGTGTCTTTTTCATAATTTGAAAAAGGATTGATTAAATAATATGCTACAGTACAGTACGTACAAGTAGCACTTCTGGGTCTCTGTGTTTCATTCAAGCTCTGCTCTGTGTGTGTGTGCGCAAGCGAGAGAGAGAGAGTGCGCACCGGTACGTAGCTATGGTATGTAGCTACTTACTGCACAAACTGAGGGAATACTGTGTGTGGATGTGTGTGTGTGTGTGTGTGTGTGTGTCTGTCTGTCACTTAAGCCTCTGATTGGCTCCTAGGTCTGTATGTGTGTGTGTGTGTGTGTGTGTGTGTGCAGGGGTGCGGGAAGGGGGGTGCTGAGGGCGCTGCAGCACCCCCTAGTGGCAGGCAGGCGGAGCGGAGCTCCCCTGCCTGCACATTTATTTTATTTTAATTTTATATATATGTATTTCATTTCATTGTGCCTGAGATTATATTTGATCTGTTATTATTCACTGACACGGCCCAACAACACAAGTCACTGACACGGCCCAACAACACAAGTCACTGACACGGCCCAACAACACAAGTCACTGACACGGCCCAACAACACAAGTCACTGACACGGCCCAACAACACAAGTCACTGACACGGCCCAACAACACAAGTCACTGACACGGCCCAACAACACAAGTCACTGACGCGGCCCAACAACACAAGTCACTGACACGGCCCAACAACACAAGTCACTGACACGGCCCACAACAACAAGTCACTGACACGGCCCAACAACACAAGTCACTGACGCGGCCAACAACACAAGTCACTGACACGGCCCAACAACACAAGTCACTGACACGGCCCAACAACACAAGTCACTGACACGGCCCAACACACAGTCACTGACACGGCCCAACAACACAAGTCACTGACACGGCCCAACAACACAAGTCACTGACACGGCCCAACAACACAAGTCACTGACACGGCCCAACAACACAAGTCACTGACGCGGCCCAACAACACAAGTCACTGACACGGCCCAAACACAAGTCACTGACACGGCCCAACAACACAAGTCACTGACACGGCCCAACAACACAAGTCACTGACGCGGCCCAACAACACAAGTCACTGACACGGCCCAACAACACAAGTCACTGACACGGCCCAACAACACAAGTCACTGACACGGCCCAACAACACAAGTCACTGACACGGCCCAACAACACAAGTCACTGACACGGCCCAACAACACAAGTCACTGACACGGCCCAACAACACAAGTCACTGACGCGGCCCAACAACACAAGTCACTGACAGCCCAACAACACAAGTCACTGACACGGCCCAACAACACAAGTCACTGACACGGCCCAACAACACAAGTCACTGACGCGGCCCAAAACACAAGTCACTGACGCGGCCCAACAACACAAGTCACTGACACGGCCCAACAACACAAGTCACTGACACGGCCCAACAACACAAGTCACTGACGCGGCCCAACAACACAAGTCACTGACGCGGCCCAACAACACAAGTCACTGACGCGGCCCAACAACAAGTCACTGACACGGCCCAACAACACAAGTCACTGACACGGCCCAACAACACAAGTCACTGACACGGCCCAACAACACAAGTCACTGACACGGCGCAACAACACAAGTCACTGACACGGCCCAACAACACAAGTCACTGACACGGCGCAACAACACAAGTCACTGACACGGCGCAACAACACAAGTCACTGACACGGCCCAACAACACAAGTCACTGACACGGCCCAACAACACAAGTCACTGACACGGCCCAACAACACAAGTCACTGACACGGCCCAACAACACAAGTCACTGACACGGCCCAACAACACAAGTCACTGACACGGCCCAACAACACAGTCACTGACGCGGCCCAACAACACAAGTCACTGACACGGCCCAACAACACAAGTCACTGACACGGCCCAACAACACAAGTCACTGACGCGGCCCAACAACACAAGTCACTGACACGGCCCAACAACACAAGTCACTGACACGGCCCAACAACACAAGTCACTGACGCGGCGCAGAAACGTGTCTCGGAATGTTTTCTCTCTACAAACGCTAAATCTGCTAAATCATGTGCATAATCTGTATATGTATCAATATCATGTTTGTGGTATTTTAATTATTATTGATGGTTATAGCTGCTGCAGCCGTGCATAATCTGTGTAATATGCAGCCAATAAATTCCACATTGTTGGTAAAATAATATTTTACATAGTGTGTGTGTGCTAGTGCTTTTGTGCGTGCCCTATAGTGCCCGTAATAGTGTTCACTGGAGTCCATTGTTATGCCACTGTGTGTGTGTGGTTTTGCCCCCCCCCCCCTACTCCCCCCGTTGGTGCGTAATTAGCACATCGGACAGCACCTCAGCATCCCCACTCAAAATACCTTCCCGCGCCTCTGCGTGTGTGTGTGTGTCAGTCTGTCTCTGACCCTCTGATTGGCCCCCAGGTATCCATAGTGATCTGCACAGCGTTCATCCTGGCGTGGTCTCCGTACGCCGTGGTGTCCGTCTGCTCGGCGTCCGGACTCCTCGTCCCAGACCTCACGAGCATCTTCACTCGCCTGTTCGCCAAGTCGGCCAGCTTCTACAACCCTCTGATCTACTTCGGCCTGAGCTCTCCGTTCAGACGGGACGTGAAGGCGCTGCTGCCCTGCGTCCGGAGGGGGGGGGCGGGGCTAGGCTGCGGGGGGAGGGCGGGGCTAGGATGCGAGGCGGGGGTGGGGCTAGGCTGCGCGGTTCAAGCCCCCCCCCTCAGGAAGTATTCCCCCCCGACACCTGAAACACCCTGCACCCCCCCACCGGCCAATCAGGAAAGTTTTTCATCGACATGCCCGCCCCTCGGAAGCCGACCCCGAGTTTGAATGTGACCGACTGTAAGCCCCGCCCCTTCCTGTCCACCGTGATGTGACCGACTGCAAGCCCCTTCCTGTCCACCGTGATGTGACCGAATGCAAGCCCCGCCCCTTCCTGTCCACCGTGATGTGACCGACTGCAAGCCCCTTCCTGTCCACCGTGATGTGACCGAATGCAAGCCCCGCCCCTTCCTGTCCACCGTGATGTGACTGACTGCAAGCCCACCCCCCTTCCTGTCCACTGTGGGACCTTAGCTCAGAAGCGATGCACACTTTATTCTGAAAGAGCAGTGTGACCGACCTTTATTCTGAAAGAGCAGTGTGACCGACCTTTATTCTGAAAGAGCAGTGTGACCGACCTTTATTCTGAAAGAGCAGTGTGACCGACCTTTATTCTGAAAGCACTGAAGAGGTCCGACTGTTCTGTGAAAGTATAAATATTATTGTTGACAGTTTTTTTTGGACGTGTTTCTCCTCCTGCTCTTTTGCAGCATCTGATCCATCAGTTTCTATGGTAACAAGAGACGATGATATCACAGAAACAGCTGTTTTGCCTCCACTGTGATGTCATCGCTGACGGTGTCTGTGATTGGTTGATCTGATGTGACTCTACATGTTCGTGATGATGTTAAAGATGTCTCGTTTCTAATCTATTAAAATGATCTTTTAATGTTTTCAACAACATGATTAAACATGAACACACCGTCACTAACCCATCTGTGTGTGTGTGTGTGTGTGTGTGTGTGTGTGTAGCTACTGATTTAGAGTCAGAAGTTATGAGAGCTACTGATTTAGAGTCAGAAGTTATGAGAGCTACTGATTTAGAGTCAGAAGTTATGAGAGCTATAATAGGTGAGCTTTAAAGGTGGGGTGGGTAAGAACGGAGAAACAGCTCGAGTGCTCTAGAATTTGAAAATACACAACCAGAAAAAATCTGCCTCTTCCATCAGACTTCCTCACAGAGCCCCTCCTCCAACACACACGGACGTGCACATGACCAATGAGGGCACGAGATCAGTTTGTGCACAGATGGAAGGCTGAAAGGCAGGTAGGCCATCCAATCATCTGCCCCGGGCCGAGGCAGATGATTGGTCGTGCTTTTTATAGCGCCACGGCTTCAAAGCATTTAATGTATTCATTGCTATCGGGATGTTAAGAGCATTCCATCTGAAGGGAATGACCTACCCCACCTTTAAGGGTTTCTGAAGGGAATGACCGACCCCACCTTTAAGGGTTTCTGAAGTGAATGACCTACCCCACCTTTAAGTGTTTCTGAAGTGAATGACAGACCCCGCCTTTAAGGGTTTCTGAAGTGAATGACCTACCCCACCTTTAAGGGTTTCTGAAGGGAATGACCTACCCCACCTTTAAGGGTTTCTGAAGTGAATTACCTACCCCACCTTTAAGGGTTTCTGAAGTGAATGACCTACCCCACCTTTAAGTGTTTCTGAAGTGAATGACCTACCCCACCTTTAAGTGTTTCTGAAGTGAATTACCTACCCCACCTTTAAGTGTTTCTGAAGTGAATTACCTACCCCACCTTTAAGTGTTTCTGAAGTGAATTACCTACCCCACCTTTAAGTGTTTCTGAAGTGAATTACCTACCCCACCTTTAAGTGTTCCTGAAGTGAATTACCTACCCCACCTTTAAGTGTTTCTGAAGGGAATGACCTACCCCACCTTTAAGTGTTTCTGAAGGGAATGACCTACCCCACCTTTAAGGGTTTCTGAAGTGAATGACCTACCCCACCTTTAAGGGTTTCTGAAGGGAATGACCTACCCCACCTTTAAGTGTTTCTGAAGTGAATTACTACCACCTTTAAGTGTTTCTGAAGTGAATTACCTACCCCACCTTTAAGTGTTTCTGAAGTGAATGACCTACCCCACCTTTAAGGGTTTCTGAAGGGAATGACCTACCCCACCTTTAAGGGTTTCTGAAGGGAATGACCTACCCCGCCTTTAAGTGTTTCTGAAGTGAATTACCTACCCCGCCTTTAAGTGTTTCTGAAGTGAATGACAGACCCCGCCTTTAAGTGTTTCTGAAGTGAATTACCTACCCCACCTTTAAGTGTTTCTGAAGTGAATGACCTACCCCACCTTTAAGGGTTTCTGAAGTGAATTACCTACCCCACCTTTAAGGGTTTCTGAAGTGAATTACCTACCCCACCTTTAAGTGTTTCTGAAGTGAATTACCTACCCCACCTTTAAGTGTTTCTGAAGTGAATTACCTACCCCGCCTTTAAGTGTTTCTGAAGTGAATGACCTACCCCACCTTTAAGGGTTTCTGAAGGGAATGACCTACCCCACCTTTAAGGGTTTCTGAAGGGAATGACCTACCCCGCCTTTAAGTGTTTCTGAAGTGAATGACAGACCCCGCCTTTAAGTGTTTCTGAAGTGAATTACCTACCCCACCTTTAAGTGTTTCTGAAGTGAATGACAGACCCCGCCTTTAAGTGTTTCTGAAGTGAATTACCTACCCCGCCTTTAAGTGTTTCTGAAGTGAATGACCGACCCCGCCTTTAAGTGTTTCTGAAGTGAATGACCGACCCCGCCTTTAAGTGTTTCTGAAGTGAATTACCTACCCCACCTTTAAGTGTTTCTGAAGTGAATTACCTACCCCACCTTTAAGTGTTTCTGAAGTGAATTACCTACCCCACCTTTAAGTGTTTCTGAAGTGAATGACAGACCCCGCCTTTAAGTGTTTCTGAAGTGAATTACCTACCCCGCCTTTAAGTGTTTCTGAAGTGAATGACCGACCCCGCCTTTAAGTGTTTCTGAAGTGAATGACCGACCCCGCTTTAAGTGTTTCTGAAGTGAATTACTACCCCACCTTTAAGTGTTTCTGAAGTGAATTACCTACCCCACCTTAAGTGTTTCTGAAGTGAATTACCTACCCCACCTTTAAGTGTTTCTGAAGTGAATTACCTACCCCACCTTTAAGTGTTTCTGAAGTGAATTACCTACCCCACCTTTAAGGTTTCTGAAGTGAATTACCTACCCCACCTTTAAGTGTTTCTGAAGTGAATTACCTACCCCCCTTTAAGTGTTTTCCTGAAGTGAATTACCTACCCCACCTTTAAGTGTTCCTGAAGTGAATTACCTACCCCACCTTTAAGTGTTTCTGAAGTGAATTACCTACCCCACCTTTAAGTGTTTCGAAGTGAACCTACCCCACCTTTAGTGTTCTGAAGTGAATTACCTACCCGCCTTTAAATGTTTCTGAAGTGAATTACCTCCCCGCCTTTAGTGTTTCTGAAGTGAATTACCTACCCCACCTTTAAGTGTTTCTGAAGTGAATTACCTACCCCACCTTTAAGTGTTTCTGAAGTGAATTCCCTACCCCACCTTTAAGTGTTTCTGAAGTGAATTACCTACCCCACCTTTAAGTGTTTCTGAAGTGAATTACCTACCCCACCTTTAAGTGTTTCTGAAGTGAATTACCTACCCCACCTTTAAGTGTTTCTGAAGTGAATTACCTACCCCACCTTTAAGTGTTCTGAAGTGAATTACCTACCCCACCTTTAAGTGTTTCTGAAGTGAATTACCTACCCCACCTTTAGTGTTTCTGAAGTGAATTACCTACCCCCCTTTAAGTGTTTCTGAAGTGAATTACCTACCCCACCTTTAAGTGTTTCTGAAGTGAATTACCTACCCCACCCTTTAAGTGTTTCTGAAGTGAATTACCTACCCCACCTTTAAGTGTTTCTGAAGTGAATTACCTACCCACCTTTAAGTGTTTCTGAAGTGAATTACCTACCCCACCTTTAAGTGTTTCTGAAGTGAATTACCTACCCACCTTTAAGTGTTTCTGAAGTGAAGTACCTACCCCACTTTAAGTGTTTCTGAAGTGAATTACCTACCCCACCTTTAAGTGTTTCTGAAGTGAATTACGTACCCCGCCTTTAAGTGTTCCTGAAGTGAATTACCTACCCCGCCTTTAAGTGTTCCTGAAGTGAATGACCTACCCCGCCTTTAAGTGTTCCTGAAGTGAATGACCAACCCCACCTTTAAGTGTTTCTGAAGTGAACTACCTACCCCGCCTTTAAGTGTTTCTGAAGTGAATTACCTACCCCACCTTTAAGTGTTTCTGAAGTGAATTACCTACCCCACCTTTAAGTGTTTCTGAAGTGAATTACCTACCCCACCTTTAAGTGTTTCTGAAGTGAATTACCTACCCCACCTTTAAGTGTTTCTGAAGTGAATTACCTACCCCACCTTTAAGTGTTTCTGAAGGGAATTACCTATCCCACCTTTAACAACATGATTAAACATGTGACTCTGCAGTACCCCGGTCCGCCTGAGGAGGGCAGCAGAGCCGCTGCACACATTTCAACCGGAGAAGAAGAAACACGGAGAGAAGCAGAAATGGAATCTGTGCGACCTGAATAACAGTCCGTCAGCTGAGGGAAACATTTAAAAACAGTTACTGACACTAAACTTCCTAAAGCACAGACTGTGAATAAGTCTTAGTGTGTGGTGATTGACATTATTCACCCACGGAACTATGGTTTGGGGTATTGTTCCGCACGGACATTTGAGTTGACCGGACTTCCTGTGTCCCCCGGTCTGATCTTCCCGGGCTAAAAGCTGTTTACATGTTGTTCTGATGTTAAATAAAAGTCTAGCTTGTACCTTCGATACCCCGGTGGGCTTTATTACATCTCCCCCTGCCCAGGATAAATATGCAGCGTTCAAGGCTTTCCTGCTAAAGACTTTCGAGCTGTCACGGTCGGAACGGGCCCGACGCCTGCTCGCTATTCATAGCCTGGGAGACAGCAAGCCTTCTGACCACATGGAAATGATGCTCAACCTGCTAGGTACGGAAGAACCCAATTTTTTGTTCATAGAACTGTTTCTTCGGCACATGCCGCCGCATGTTCAGACAGCGCTGGCTAACACGGCTATTACTGAGCCACGCGCTTTAGCCGAAGAGGCTGACCGGTTCTTCCTGGCCAACCAGCGTTTTACCCCTGAGGTGCTGGCCCCGACACGCAGCGGCTCCTTCCCTGGTAGAGGCATGCCACCTAGCAGAAGCTCCGGGGCCGACGTCAGCGACTCCAGCCCTGGCCTGTGTCATTACCATGCACGCTATGGGGCGAAAGCGAGGATGTGCCGTCCCCCCTGCACCTACAAGGAAACGGGAAACGCCAAGGCCTGCGCTCGGTAGTGGCCGCGAGCGTGGGCACATCCAACCGGCTCCTGTTCATCAGGGACACCCTCTCTGGTCGCAGACTCCTTTGTGACACAGGAGCCCAGCGGAGCGTCCTGCCGGCTACGGTGGAGGACGCCGCCGGTGGGGGCCACGGCCCACCTTTAACGTCCGCTAACGACACCCCTATCCGCACCTATGGCACAAAGACAGTGGACCTGTGTTTCGAGGGTCAGCGGTTTAAGTGGGATTTCATCACGGCTGACATCTCCTTCGCCCTCCTTGGCGCAGACTTCCTGTGCGCTCACGGACTGCTGGTGGACGTCAAGAACAGCCGCCTGGTGGACGCACTGACGTTTGCCTCGTTCGCATGTACCCGCGGCGAGGCGTCATTCAGCGGGCTCTCCAGCTCACTCTCACAGGGTGACAAGTTCCAGCACCTTCTCAGTGAGTTTCCCGACTTGACGCAGCCCACCTTTTCCGCTGCCACTACCAAACACGGGGTAGAGCACCACATTGACACTGAAGGCCCCCCAGTCTATGCTAGGGCCCGGCGGCTAAACCCTGACATGCTGGCGGTCGCCAAGTCGGAGTTCGACAGCATGGAGCGTCTGGGCATCATCCGCCGCTCGGACAGCCCTTGGGCTTCGCCGCTCCACATGGTCCCTAAATCAGCCGGTGGCTGGCGACCGTGTGGTGACTACCGCCGCCTTAACGACGCCACTACGCCAGACCGCTACCCGGTCCCTCACATCCAGGACTTCTCTGCACACCTGGCGGGCAAGCTGGTTTTCTCCAAGGTGGATCTGGTGCGGGGCTACCATCAGGTTCCGGTGCACCCCTCAGACGTCCCCAAAACTGCGGTGATTACGCCGTTCGGGCTTTTCGAGTTCCTGCGTATGCCGTTTGGACTTAAGAACGCAGCTCAGTCCTTTCAGCGGCTGATGGATTCGGCGCTCAGAGACATGCCATTCATTTTCGTCTATTTAGACGACATCCTTGTCGCCAGCTCCTCCTCTGAAGAGCACCAGGCACATCTCCGTGTCCTTTTTGCGAGGCTCAGTCAACACGGCCTGATTATCAACCCGGCAAAGTGTCAGTTCGGGTTGTCCTCCATCCACTTCCTCGGGCATCTCATCAGCAAAGATGGAGCCGCCCCCCTACCATCGAAAGTGGAGGCCGTGTCCGCCTTTCCACGACCGCCTACAGCTCGGGCGCTCCGAGAGTTCCTCGGGATGGTGACGTTTTATCACCGGTTCATCCGCCGGGCGGCCCACACCATGCGCCCGCTGTACGAGGCCCTCAAGGACAAGTCCCCCGGCCAGGCCATAGACTGGACGGCTGAAAGGGAAGCCGCTTTCGATGCCACCAAAGCCGCCCTGAGCGAAGCCGCCATGTTGGCTCACCCGTCACACAGGGCCCCCATCGCTATCACCACCGACGCGTCTGACTACGCTGTGGGCGCGGTGCATGAACAATGGGTCGACGGCGCCTGGCAACCGCTCGCCTTTTTCAGCCGCCAGTTGACTCCCAGGGAGCGCAAGTACAGCGCTTTCGACAGGGAACTCCTTGGTCTCTATTTGGCGGTTCGCCACTTCCGTTTCCTGCTGGAAGGCCGGGAGTTTGCGGCGTTCGTGGATCACAAGCCGCTTACTTTCTGCATGTCCAAGGTGGCCGAGCCGTGGTCCGCCCGACAGCAACGCCAGCTTTCGTACATCTCCGAGTACACCACGGACATACGACACATCGCTGGCAAGGCTAACGTGGTCGCGGACTGCCTCTCCAGAGCGGTCATCGGAGCTGTGCAGCTGGGCCTCGATTACCTCCGCATGGGCGCTGACCAGGCCTCTGACCACGGGGTCCAGACCCTCAAGGCCTCGGTCACGGGATTGCGACTGGAGGAGGTCACGGTCGGTGACTCGGGCGCGAAGCTGTGGTGTGACATCTCCACGGGCCAGCCTCGACCGCTAGTCCCTACGGACTGGCGCCGACCCGTTTTTGAGGCGGTTCACAATCTTTCCCACCCCGGTAGGAAACCGTCCGTGAAGTTGGTGTCGCAGAAGTTCGTGTGGCAGGGGCTTAAGAAGGACGTGAAGTCCTGGGTCGACTCATGCGTGGCTTGTCAACGGGCTAAAGTCCACCGCCATACTAGGGCCCCTTTTGAGCTGTTTGCGGTTCCTGAGAGGAGGTTTGACCATGTCAATGTCGACCTCGTAGGTCCGCTTCCCCCCTCTCACGGTTTCACCTACCTGTTTACGATGGTGGACAGGACGACCCGCTGGCCCGAGGCCGTTCCCCTCACCTCGACGTCAGCTTCCGACGTCGCCCGCGCTTTCATCGGCACGTGGGTGGCGCGCTTCGGGACCCCGTCTGACCTCTCCTCTGACCGCGGTTCTCAGTTCACCTCGGAGCTGTGGAACGCTGTTGCTGTGGGTTTGGGGGTCAAGCTGCACCGCACCACCGCATATCACCCCCAGGCTAACGGATTGTGTGAGCGGTTTCACCGATCCATGAAGGCGTCACTGCGTGCCGGATTGACAGACGGCAACTGGGTGGATAAGCTCCCGTGGGTTATGCTCGGCCTCAGGTGTGCCCCCAAGGAAGACCTGCAGTCCTCGTCGGCGGAGCTCGTCTATGGCCAGACGCTACGGGTCCCCGGGGAATTCATTCCCACCGCCACTGTGCCCTGGTCTGCAGCCGGGCAGCGCTCCTCCCTGCTGGAGACCGCCGGGACATTCACGCCCGTCCCCACGTCGCAGCACAGCAACCCAGCTTTCCGGGTGTCCCCCGGATTACGGTCGGCGGATTTCGTTTTTATTCGCCACGACGCTCACCGCGGTCCCCTGCGCCCCCCTTACGACGGTCCGTTCAGGGTCATACGTCGCGGGGACAAGAGCCTGGTGGTGGACGTTGGTGGCAGGCCTGAGACTGTGTCCGTTGATCGGGTTAAGCCTGCTCACGTGGACGTTTCCAGGCCGTTGGAGTTGGCTCTGCCCCCACGTCGGGGCCGCCCTCCCATGTCCCGCCCCCCCCCCCTGTGGGGATGCCATCGCCCTCGTTGGCGCCCCTGCCCTCGCCTGCGGCCCTGCCCTCCTCGGCCCCTGTGGTCCGTACGCGCCGGGGTCGGGTGGTACTTCCTCCCAGGCGCGAGGGTTTTGACTATGGGTGAATTCTGGGGGGGCTTGTGTGGTGATTGACATTATTCACCCACGGAACTATGGTTTGGGGTATTGTTCCGCACGGACATTTGAGTTGACCGGACTTTCCTGTGTCCCCCGGTCTGATCTTCCCGGGCTAAAAGCTGTTTACATGTTGTTCTGATGTTAAATAAAAGTCTAGCTTGTACCTTCGATACCCCGCCTCCGACTCCCGTCTCTCGGCACTACAAGTGGAAGATTTATGTGAGGTGCGTTTGATTACACGTGAGGTGCATTTGATTACACGTGAGGTGCATTTGATTACACGTGAAGTGCGTTTGATTACACGTGAGGTGCGTTTGATTTATACGTGAGGTGCGTTTGATTACACGTGAGGTGCATTTGATTACACGTGAAGTGCGTTTGATTACACGTGAGGTGCGTTTGATTTATACGTGAGGTGCGTTTGATTTACACGTGAGGTGCGTTTGATTACACGTGAGGTACGTTTGATTACACGTGAGGTGCGTTTGATTACACGTGAGGTGCGTTTGATTTACACGTGAGGTACGTTTGATTACACGTGAGGTGCGTTTGATTTATACGTGAGGTGCATTTGATTTACACTTGAGGTACGTTTGATTACACGTGAGGTGCGTTTGATTTACACTTGAGGTGCGTTTGATTTACACGTGAGGTACGTTTGATTTACACATGAGGTACGTTTGATTTACACTTGAGGTGCAATTGATTTACACGTGAGGTGCGTTTGATTTACACGTGAGGTGCGTTTGATTTACACTTGAGGTGCGTTTGTTTACATGTGAGGTGCTTTTGATTTACACTTGAGGTGCGTTTGATTTAAACTTTAGGTGCGTTTGTTTACATGTGAGGTGCGTTTGATTTACACTTGAGGTGCGTTTGTTTACACGTGAGGTGCGTTTGTTTACACGTGAGGTGTGTTTGATTTACACTTGAGGTGCATTTGTTTACACGTGAGGTGCGTTTGTTTACACGTGAGGTGCGTTTGTTTACACGTGAGGTGCGTTTGATTTACACTTGAGGTGCGTTTGATTACACTTGAGGTGCGTTTGATTACACGTGAGGTGCGTTTGATTTACACTTGAGGTGCGTTTGTTTACACTTGAGGTGCGTTTGTTTACACGTGAGGTGCGTTTGTTTACACGTGAGGTGCGTTTGATTTACACTTGAGGTGCGTTGGATTACACGTGAGGTGCGTTTGATTTACACTTGAGGTGCGTTTGTTTACACGTGATTTACACGTGAGGTGCGTTTGATTTACACTCGAGGTGTGTTTGTTTACACGTTAGATGCGTTTGTTTATGGAAAGCCAAAAGTGCGTTTTTTCGCGCGAAAAACCGCGCGAACATTCGCACGAAAAAACGGACCAATATACGTGCGAATGTTCGCGTGGTTTTTGATATGATAATGAGCCCTCCTTCTGATTTCTATAGCCAATAAGTTCAAAGTGTCTGTAACCAATCAGTGAAGAGTAAAGCCAGACCAAAGCAATCTGTAGATGAAAAGTTCCTGACATTGTGAGGCTGTAAATTGTACATTATTCCAGATTCATGGGACTATATATTAATTTGCCTTCAATATAATAAAAATATCAATCAATATAACCTGCCTTCATTGTCTCTTAATCACCTTAACCCTCTTAATCATTGAGTGTGAAGTGAAGGGTTTTCTCAATTTTTAGATGTCTCCTTAAATCACCTTTTAAATGTACTTCTTATAACATGGCATGGTGTTACATATCAAAATGCTCAGTCTCTGGTCTTGCTAGAAATGCAAAGTCACTCACCTTAGAGCACTGTCTTATGAGATACTTAGCTTAGAAATCCAATTTTTGGAAAACTTAGAAACTCGATTTACTCGTCATCCATTTTCTTTTGGTGTTTCAGATTTGGTTTTCCAACGTTTTTGGTTCACAAAAGTAGTGAAATATATGAATTACACCATAGGCCTATATAAAATGTGTTATTCATGTCTAAAATGAAAATCTGTAAATTAGAATTTGGAGTAAAATAGTTCTATCACTCTACTTTCACCACAGAAAAGTTACATCAGGACTGATTCCTGACTTCATATTCCATACTGAGGTTCATGTGATGTGTACAAATACATATTGAGCATTACAACTTTTTTTTTTCAACCAACTATTTATGTTAACACCAGAAACTGTAAAATCTCAATATTTACAATATCAGAACTTTCTCAACCAACTATTCATAATAAATGTAAAGACAGGGGGAGCAGTGTCATCAGGGTATATGCAGGCATCCTGAAGTCAGATGTAATACCTTTTTTAAGACCCTTTCCATACATTTTAAGACCTCATCGCCACTTGGAGTTTTAACCGGTTACATTGGCGACACATTCACTACTATACACAGTATTGATTGTCCTTCCTCCTTATCTTCCAACCATTTAAACGCAAACTTGCATTTCCCCATAACGATGTTGTTTAGCAACCGGCGTAAACGGACCTTCGCACGCTATCAAGCAGTGAGCGTGCGATGTCCTGTTCAGATGACGTCAAATCCAACGGGATGCCATAAATAAACTACAAAGAATCACACTACACACCTATGCAATGATTACATTCAGGCACACTGTAGAATACAACCTCTTTGGACAATGTATATACTTATTGAAAACAAGCTACAAAATGTAATACCTTGGAAAATGCCATTTAATAGCCTTAATTTTTGCTAAATTGATTTATCAACTTTTAATACTTTTTAAGACCCCGCGGACACCCTGGTCATGGTCTTTGTCCGTCTTCCAAGACAGTGGGTCTGGCTGCTGTGTAGGTTGGGGTGATGGTGCATGGGCTGCTGGTGGCTGTGTGGGAGGGAGGTAGGTGTGATTGTCCCGGGTTGATGCTGGTGGCTGGATGGGAGGTACGTCTGCTAGGCGAGACCTCTTTGCTGGCTGGGTTGATCGCGATGGCTGTGGTGGAGGCCTTTGTACCGAGGTGTATCTTAATCTTGTGGCAGGCACAGATGGAGGCCACTGTAGTGATGCTGGTCCCATGGTCCTCGGTGGTGATGGCTCTGGTGAAGGCCCTTGAGCAACGGTAGATCTTGACCTTGGTGCAGGCACAGATGGAGGTTCTTTCTGCTAGGCCCAGGCAGCTGTGAAACCACAGCCATCACCACCAAGGACCAGAGGACCAGAGGACCAGCATCCCTACAGCGGCCTCCACCTCCATCTGTGCCTGCCACAAGATTAAGATACACCTCGGTACAAAGGCCTCCACCAGAGCCATCACGATCAACCCAGCCAGCAAAGAAGTCTCGCCTAGCACACGTACCTCCCACACAGCCACCAGCATCAACCCGGGACAATCCCAGCATCAACCCGGGACAATCCCACCTACCTCCCTCCGACACAGCCACCAGCAGCCCATGCACCATCACCCCCACCTACACAGCAGCCAGACCCACTGTCTTGGAAGACAGACAAAGACCATGGACAAAGACCCCCTGTCTTTACATTTATAATGAATAGTTGGTTGAAAAAGTTCTTATATTGGAAATATTGAGATTTTACAGTTTCATATGTTAACATAAATAGTTGGTTGAAAAATAAAGTTGAAATGCTGAATTTGTATTTGTACACATCACATAAACCTTGGTATGGAATATGAAGTCATTATTCAGTCCTGATGTAACTTTTCTGTGGTGAAAGTAGAGGGATGGAAATATTTTACTCTAAATTATAATTTACACATTTTCATTTTAGACATGAACAACACATTTATATAGGCTTATAGTGTAATTGATATATTTCACTACTTTTGTGAACCAAAGACTTTGGTGAACAAAATCTGAAACACCAAAAAAAATGGATGACATGAGTACATCTGTGTTTCACAACAGTTTTGAAGTTTTCCAAAAATCGGATTTCTAAGCTAAGTTTCTCATAAGACAGTGCTCTAAGGTGAGTGAATTTGCATTCTAGCAAGACCAGAGACTACTGAACATTTTGACATGTAACACCATGCCATGTTATAAGAAGTACATTTAAAAGGTGATTTAAGGAGACATCTAAAAATTGAGAAAATACCCTTCACTTCACACTCCAGAGGGTTAAGGAAAAGGGTAATGCGATTTTATTTTAAAAGACAATGAAGGCAGGTTATATTGATATATTGATTGATATATTTATTATATTCAAAGGCAAATTAATACTTAGTCCCCTGAATCTGGAATAATGTACAATTTACAGCACAGCCTCACCATGTCAGGAACTTTTCATCTACAGATTGCTTTGGTCTGGCTTTTCCCTTCACTGATTGGTTACAGACACAACTTATTGGCTAAGGAAATCAGAAGGAGGGGCTCATTATCATATAAAAACCGCGCGAACATTCGCACGTATATTGGTCCGTTTTTTCGCGCGAAAAAACGGACCTCCCCGTATGTTCGCGCGTTTTTTCAGCCCCGTATTATGGCACTTTTGGCTTTCCATACTTGTTTACACGTGAGGTGCGTTTGATTTACACGTGAGGTGCGTTTGATTTACACTTGAGGTGCGTTTGTTTACACGTGAGGTGCGTTTGATTTACACTTGAGGTGTGTTTGTTTACACGTTTTGATTTACACGTGAGGTGCGTTTGATTTACACGTTAGATGCGTTTTTAAACGTAAGGTGTGATTTACACGTAATGTGTGATTTACACGTGAGGTGCGTTTGATTTACACGTTAGATGCGCTTTTACACGTAAGGTGTGATTTACACGTGAGGTGCGTTTGATTTAAACGTGAGGTGCGTTTGTTTTGCAGAATGGCGCAGCAGGTGTGGTGCTTGTCGTTCCGGCAGCCCTAAGCCGGCCTGGTTCTGGACGGGCTGAAGATGGTGGAGAGTCGCTGGCGGTCGGTTTTGGCGCCGCTAGAGAACCAGACTCTGGGGATCCACATCGCCCAGAGGGACTGGGAGGGGGGCGAGTGGAGACAGGCGCTGAGCGGACTGATGAACCGGGGTCAGATCCAAGAGCTGCTGGAGGGAGGAGAGAGGTTCGGCCGCGGGGTGGTGGCAGGTAAGAAACACCTTTACTGTGTGTGTGTACCTGAAGGCAGCACCTGTGTGTACCTGAAGGCCTCGTCTGTGTGTACCTGAAGGCCTCGTCTGTGTGTACCTGAAGGCCTCGTCTGTGTGTACCTGAAGGCAGCACCTGTGTGTACCTGAAGGCCTCGTCTGTGTGTACCTGAAGGCCTCGTCTGTGTGTACCTGAAGGCCTTGTCTGTGTGTACCTGAAGGCCTCGTCTGTGTGTACCTGAAGGCCTCGTCTGTGTGTACCTGAAGGCAGCACCTGTGTGTACCTGAAGGCAGCACCTGTGTGTACCTGAAGGCCTCGTCTGTGTGTACCTGAAGGCAGCACCTGTGTGTACCTGAAGGCCTCGTCTGTGTGTACCTGAAGGCCTCGTCTGTGTGTACCTGAAGGCAGCACCTGTGTGTACCTGAAGGCCTCGTCTGTGTGTACCTGAAGGCCTCGTCTGTGTGTACCTGAAGGCAGCACCTGTGTGTACCTGAAGGCCTCGTCTGTGTGACCTGAAGGCCTCGTCTGTGTGTACCTGAAGGCAGCACCTGTGTGTACCTAAAGGCCTCGTCTGTGTGTAACTGAAGGCCTCGTCTGTGTGTACCTGAAGGCCTCGTCTGTGTGTAACTGAAGGCCTCGTCTGTGTGTACCTGAAGGCCTCGTCTGTGTGTAACTGAAGGCCTCGTCTGTGTGTACCTGAAGGCAGCACCTGTGTGTACCTGAAGGCCTCGTCTGTGTGTAACTGAAGGCCTCGTCTGTGTGTACCTGAAGGCCTCGTCTGTGTGTAACTGAAGGCCTCGTCTGTGTGTACCTGAAGGCAGCACCTGTGTGTACCTGAAGGCAGCACCTGTGTGTACCTGAAGGCCTTGTCTGTGTGTACCTGAAGGCTTCGTCTGTGTGTACCTGAAGGCCTCGTCTGTGTGTAACTGAAGGCCTCGTCTGTGTGTACCTGAAGGCAGCACCTGTGTGAACCTGAAGGCAGCACCTGTGTGTACCTGAAGGCCTTGTCTGTGTGTACCTGAAGGCAGCACCTGTGTGTACCTGAAGGCCTCGTCTGTGTGTACCTGAAGGCAGCACCTGTGTGTACCTGAAGGCCTCGTCTGTGTGTACCTGAAGGCAGCACCTGTGTGTACCTGAAGGCAGCACCTGTGTGTACCTGAAGGCCTCGTCTGTGTGTAACTGAAGGCCTCGTCTGTGTGTACCTGAAGGCCTCGTCTGTGTGTAACTGAAGGCCTCGTCTGTGTGTACCTGAAGGCCTCGTCTGTGTGTAACTGAAGGCCTCGTCTGTGTGTACCTGAAGGCAGCACCTGTGTGTACCTGAAGGCCTCGTCTGTGTGTAACTGAAGGCTTCGTCTGTGTGTAACTGAAGGCCTCGTCTGTGTGTACCTGAAGGCAGCACCTGTGTGTACCTGAAGGCAGCACCTGTGTGTACCTGAAGGCCTTGTCTGTGTGTACCTGAAGGCTTCGTCTGTGTGTACCTGAAGGCCTCGTCTGTGTGTAACTGAAGGCCTCGTCTGTGTGTACCTGAAGGCAGCACCTGTGTGAACCTGAAGGCAGCACCTGTGTGTACCTGAAGGCCTTGTCTGTGTGTACCTGAAGGCAGCACCTGTGTGTACCTGAAGGCCTCGTCTGTGTGTACCTGAAGGCAGCACCTGTGTGTACCTGAAGGCCTCGTCTGTGTGTACCTGAAGGCAGCACCTGTGTGTACCTGAATGCCTCGTCTGTGTTTCAGGTCTGGTGGATGTGGGCGGGACCTGGCAGTGCCCCTCCTCCCTGCAGGGGGCGGAGCTACAGGAGCTGGAGCAGGCAGCTCTTCTGATTGGTCTGCAGCAGAAGCACCTGACCCGGCTGTCCAATCCACGCTGGCTTAAGGCCCCACTGAGCGCTCGGGGGGGTCGTGACCTCTGGACCGTGGAGATCCCCCCTGAGCTGTTACCATGACAACACCACAACGCTTCACTCCCATTGGAGGATTAACTACCTCCTGTTTTGTACCTGAGGATGATCTGTTTTTTTAAATAAAGTTGTTTTCTGTAATGAGCCGTTATTGTGTCAATATTCAAATGAAGCGCATCTTTAATCAACGGGTTCCCATGGAAACCAAACATATTAAAACCACGTTTAGAATAGAATTATACAAAAACTACATTTTAAAACATGAAACGTATTCAATTGAAATGAAGAAATGAAATAACTGCAGCTCTTCATATTCCTGATAAAAGCAACCCTAAATAATATTAAAGTAACAGTCAGTGTGCTGGTGTCGCAGGACGAGCCGCTCCAGCAGAAGGCCAACTCAGAGCGATCCTCTCAAACTGGGACTTCAAACATTTACATTGTTTTGCAGAAATTATTTGTATTTTTCTCAGCGCTGTGAAAAACGTCCTGCTGACTCGTTAGCGCTGCTAGCGCTGCTAGCGCTGTTAGCGCTGTTAGCGCTGTTAGCGCTGTTAGCGCTGTTAGCACTGCTCATTGAACACGAGCTAATGGGGAGGCAGTGGTATGAGGAGTGATGGGAAAGGTGGGAGGGGTGAGGAAGAGGAGAGGGGGCAGGGGCGGAGGGCAGGTAGGCGGTTGGGGGGGCTTCATATGGCAGGTGCATCAGGGGGGGGGAGGGTTTGATCCTGATCAGCAGGCCGGGGGGGTTAACAGGGTGGGAGGCTTCCATGGAGGAGGGGGGCCAGAGGGGGAGACAACACAGAGTTAGTCATATCCATTATAACCGTGAAAAACTATCACTACATCAACTGGTCTACAGGTTCAAACTGAGACTCTGCAGGACCTGCAGCCGGCCCACAAGAGATCAGATCCAGGACCTGCAGCCGGCCCACAAGAGATCAGATCCAGGACCTGCAGCCGGCCCACAAGAGATCAGATCCAGGACCTGCAGCCGGCCCACAAGAGATCAGATCCAGGACGTGGTAACGTCAGGAAGCAGACTCAGCCGGGCACAGCAGGGGGGGAAGGATCCAGAGAAGCTGTGGAGAAGGACTTTCGGTCTCGTTTGTGATGTTCATGGACCGGATCTCAATGAGGCTCTCACTGGAACTGATCCCGGGACCGGTTCCTCCAGATCAGGAGGAACTGATCCCGGGACCGGTTCCTCCAGATCAGTTCCTCCAGATCAGTTCCTCCAGATCAGGAGGAACCGGTCCCGTGGTCCTGTGTGCATGGTCCTCCACGCACACAGGACCCATGCGTACGCACAACAACGGGAGAGACGAGAAACTGCGACACCGTTGGCAGAAGGAAGAAAGGAGAGAAACATGTGGAAAGAATCCCATCAATGAAACGCTACCTCTCATTTATCAGATATGAAGAATTACTTTGCAAAACTTGATTAAAGCCAATCTTAAAATGATGAAACAAACGCCTGTTTGAGACTCCTCAGCACACACACACACACACAACCTGGAGAAATAAATAAATACGGAAATGTTATTGATCACCCCTCGATGATGTTCTCTTGTTAAGAAATGTATTCTCATAAATGATGCGGTAAGCTGAAGGACAGAATCACTTTCAACTGACGCCGTGTAGCTTTTCTACAGGTTATAGATACGAGCATGGTTTTATATACTATCACGGTTAATCGTGTTTTGTGCCGTTCACCAATAGCCTACTTGAGAAGTCGCTCGTAAAACACAGGAGGTACGGAGACTCAGAACACCATGTGGTCAATTGTACAGCTGATATAACACGTTAGCTTTATTTCCTTTAACTGGTGGATTATGGATCTAGAGTTGCTGATCGACAGCTGGAGCACAAACCACCAAATACAACAAAATCATTCAGATCCAGTCGTCATGACTCCACTCCGGAGGGATCCCCCATCATTACCTACAGTTTCTCATCAAGGGGGGGGTCTCCTGTCCCCGGTGCAAACACACTGCCTGAGGAAGGCTATGTGTATTTTTTTGTCATTAACCTTTTTCGGACCACTTATTTATTTATGTTGGTGACGACCCGACCTCCATGCTGCTGCTCTGGCTCAAACTGCATCCTCCATGCTGCTGCTCTGGCTCAAACTGCATCCTCCATGCTGTGCTCGGTTCAAACTGCATCCTCCATGCTGCTACTTGGTTCAAACTGCATCCTCCATGCTGCTGCTCTGGTTCAAACTGCATCCTCCATGCTGCTGCTCTGGTTCAAACTGCATCCTCCATGCTGCTACTCTGGTTCAAACTGCATCCTCCATGCTGCTACTCTGGCTCAAACTGCATCCTCCATGCTGCTGCTCTGGCTCAAACTGCATCCTCCATGCTGCTACTCTGGTTCAACTGCATCCTCCATGCTGCTACTCTGGCTCAAACTGCATCCTCCATGCTGCTACTCTGGTTCAAACTGCATCCTCCATGCTGCTGCTCTGGCTCAAACTGCATCCTCCATGCTGCTACTCTGGTTCAAACTGCATCCTCCATGCTGCTGCTCTGGCTCAAACTGCATCCTCCATGTGCTGCTCTGGTTCAAACTGCATCCTCCATGCTGCTACTCTGGCTCAAACTGCATCCTCCATGCTGCTGCTCTGGCTCAAACTGCATCCTCCATGCTGCTACTCTGGTTCAAACTGCATCCTCCATGCTGCTACTCTGGCTCAAACTGCATCCTCCATGCTGCTGCTCTGGTTCAAACTGCATCCTCCATGCTGCTACTCTGGCTCAAACTGCATCCTCCATGCTGCTGCTCTGGCTCAAACTGCATCCTCCATGCTGCTACTCTGGCTCAAACTGCATCCTCCATGCTGCTACTCTGGCTCAAACTGCATCCTCCATGCTGCTGCTCTGGCTCAAACTGCATCCTCCATGCTGCTGCTCTGGTTCAAACTGCATCCTCCATGCTGCTACTCTGGTTCAAACTGCATCCTCCATGCTGCTACTCTGGTTCAAACTGCATCCTCCATGCTGCTGCTCTGGCTCAAACTGCATCCTCCATGCTGCTACTCTGGTTCAAACTGCATCCTCCATGCTGCTTACTCTGCTCAAACTGCATCCTCCATGCTGCTGCTCTGGTTCAAACTGCATCCTCCATGCTGCTACTCTGGTTCAAACTGCATCCTCCATGCTGCTGCTCTGGCTCAAACTGCATCCTCCATGCTGCTGCTCTGGCTCAAACTGCATCCTCCATGCTGCTGCTCTGGTTCAAACTGCATCCTCCATGCTGCTACTCTGGCTCAAACTGCATCCTCCATGCTGCTGCTCTGGTTCAAACTGCATCCTCCATGCTGCTGCTCTGGCTCAAACTGCATCCTCCATGCTGCTGCTCTGGCTCAAATTGCATCCACCAAACAATGTGATTTATCTCCACCTCCCCAAAAGAACCAAAATCTGACTCGGTGTGAGATGTCTTCTTTAGCCGTTCTGTCGTCATTTCCTGCGATCTTCTTCATGCAGTCAGTCAGAATGAATGAATGGGCGTTTTTTTTACTATTTATAGGCAAATATGGGCGTTACGTGAAGCCCGCGAAAGCTGCGCCGCATTTCGAGTTGATTCTGATTTACAAAAAGGGAAACCGGTGTAGGATGTGCCGTACGCAAGTCCTGTGCCGGTACGCAGTCTTTTATGAATCGGAAAGTGTCGGTGCATATTTATTTGCTTTGTCCTACGTAAGCAACCTTCCCACGTCAATCTAACGCAAGGCTTTACAAATGAGGCCCCTGAGCCCTGGTTCTCAGCTGGAAACTGATGGACTGTCTGGGGGGAATGAGTCCGTCCTCGCCCTTCCGAGGAGGGAATGGGTAGGGAATGGGTCCGTCCTCGCCCCTCCGAGGAGGGAATGGGTCTCAGAGAGGAGCAGGAGCTGCAGCCTGAAGACAAGCTGCAGGGCACAGTGACCCTTCTCAGAGAGGAGCAGGAGCTGCAGCCATGAAGACAAGCTGCAGGGCACCGTGACCCTTCTCAGAGAGGAGCAGGAGCTGCAGCCTGAAGAAAAGCTGCAGGGAACAGTGACCCTTCTCAGAGAGGAGCAGGAGCTGCAGCCTGAAGACAACCTGCAGGGCACCGTGACCCTTCTCAGAGAGGAGCAGGAGCTGCAGCCTGAAGACAAGCTGCAGGGCACAGTGACCCTTCTCAGAGAGAGTCTATCTCTACAGGAGGTAGAGATAGTGGAGATTTTTCTCACTCACATCCAGTGAATCATGTCAGCAGATTAAGGATGAACTCTGCCAGTTAAAGAAAGAATTAAAAAACGTCCATACAACAACTAAGAGGAGGAGTGACTGTCCTACAGGAGGACGGGGACATTCTAAAGAAAGAAATAACTGCAGTAAAAGAGGAGTTGCACCTCAAACATCAAACCACTGGGCCTGAAAGAGCAGCTCCAGAACCTCACAGCCACAGCACTGCAGCGCCCCCACCCTGCCACGAGTAACACCCACTCACTGAGCCAAGGCCTTCAACCAGCAGCCTTCAGCTCCAGCCTAGCCCACAACCATCATCCAGTAAAACCTCACCAAACCCCACATTGAAACCATTCACCAATGGCCCAGCACCCCAGCATGAGCCACAACCATCTACCAGCTAGACAATATTCCTCCTCCCACAATCAAAATAACAACCGACACAGAAGCGACTGATGCTGAAGTAATAATTCTTATTGACTCAAATCGAAAATTCTTAGATGAAGAACAACTCTTTCCCGGACAAAAAGTTGAAAAAATATGGTTCCAAGAACAGATAATGCACTTGATGTTCTCACAAAGGCCAAACTGGGAGATCCAAGCCACATAATTGTGCACACAGGAACTAACAACCTTCGTATAGAGCAAGAGAGAGTAGCTGAATCTGTGACGAGAGTGGCGCTAAAGGCTACGCAGAGTTTCCCAAACTCTAAAATAACTGTCTCCACAATCCTGCCCAGAAGAGATTTCCACCCTCTCACTATCCATAGGATCAATTCGGAGTCTCCAGAGGATGTGTGTGTACCCTGGTCCTCCACAGTACTGGTGTCTCAGTATCCTGCTGATGATGAGTGGGGGCCCTGAGCCTCTCTGGACTCTGTAGGAGGAGCAGGAGGGGGCGCGGGCCAAAGGGGGGCCCTGAGGGGGGGGGGGCTCACATTATAATACAGACGTGTTAATGTGTTACATCGTTACAGCAGAAGAGCCAGAAATAGCGTCATATTAATTAAGAGGCAAAAACTATTACAAATAGAAATTAACAAAAATCCACGCGGACGACAAAAGATACAGTATTTAAAATAAAAAATAAAACTGCGATTGGCAGTGGGGCAAAATGGAAGAAGGGATGGAACCAATAAAAAAGCCGATGGACAACCTGGAAATGAAGAAAAAACGGATAACGGCTCACCTACGCAGGTACAAGATGGCGAAGCTAGCGCTAGCTCATTGGCTTAGCCAAAGTTTTCTTTCGAAAGGACACGAAACAAACAACTAAGCGATATTAAGGCTGAGCTTACCAACGTTAATACAAAAATCACAGAGGCAGAGACATGAATTAAAAAAGATGGAAGAGCGTGTTCAAAACGAGGAGCAGGTGCTAGCTAAGATGATGAAGTGCTGACTCGGCAAGAAAGCAAACTACTCGACCAAGAAGGGAGATCTAGACGGGAGAATATAAGGATATAATGTCCCCGAAGGTGAGGAGGAACGTCTATGGTGGACTTTGTGAAAAATTACTACGGGACACCCTTGACCTCCCCCCGCTACCGAGCTCCACATCGAGAGGCGCACCGGTCGCTCGTCCCACAAGCCCCCGGGGACCAGGAGACAAACCACGGTCAATAATATCCGATTTAACCGCTACAAAGTGAAAGAAGAGATTTCGCGCAGGGCCTGGGGAAAGAAACGGGTGTTTTTAAACGGAAGAATGATATACTTTGATCAAGACTATCCCCCTGCAGTCCTGCAGAAGCGAAAGGAATACTCCGAAGCGAAACGGTTGTTAAAGCAGAACAAGATCCGCTTCCAGACTCCCCGCCAAGCTGCGAGTATACTATGAGGATGGGACGAGGCTACAACGGACATGAATAAAAGAGGTCTGCCCGTCAGAGTGGCCAAGTCCAAGGAGAGCC
The DNA here is from genome assembly GCA_031216635.1 of Dissostichus eleginoides. Taxonomy (NCBI): domain Eukaryota; kingdom Metazoa; phylum Chordata; class Actinopteri; order Perciformes; family Nototheniidae; genus Dissostichus; species Dissostichus eleginoides. Next base: position 71,711 of record JASDAP010000057.1, read on the forward strand.
TGGCTGAGCAACGGGCCCGCTATGCCTGGAAGGTGGTCGGAGGATCTGAACCGCAGGGGGCAGAGGACGCGCGAGAGCAGGGCATCAGAGAGAAACTACGGAGCCCTCGCCCCCCCTCAGAGGAGACGTCTGGATAACTTGGAAAACGTCGGTGAGCGGATCTAGATTTAAAATGAACAGGTACTTTATATTTTGTTTGCTCACCTTCCCCCCTCCAAATGGGAATACACACGGGAGGAATACACGGTGTAATGGATGGAGACTGTTATCTTCATGGAGACTGCAACGGGGGCCCTCAACCCACAGGCGAGAGAGGCTTTCCCCCATGGCTAGATGTTCTCTAGCCCAGGCAAGGGTCATCCACGGGAGACCCCTACCTTGGAATCACACCTTTGTTATGTTACATGTTTTGTTGTTCTTTATTGTTCAGGGAGTAGATCTCTTATTCTTTTCTTCGTTAGATTTGAAACACAGAAAGTAAGAGACAAATGGCTAACGACAAAGTAACATGTATCTCCTTTAACCTGTTGAGCCTGTTTTTCAGGCCTCAGGCTCGAAAATGACATTCCCAGAACAAATGACCATAACTTCTCTTCTAAAGGGGTAAATTAATAATCTTTTTTCTCAAAGCAAGGATAAACCTGTGAGTTGGATGGAGAAGAGTCAGAATCAATATAGATGTTTTTTATTGTAAAGTAAATTCAGATTGAACACAGTAAAAAAATGTAAATTATAGTGTCCGTCCAAAAAGAAAACATGACTTATAGTGAAACCAGCCTTGGATGATGGGATGGGAGACTCAAAGCTTTAGGAATCCAAAGTATAACATATAATAAGTACCCTGTATCAAGATTGATGCAAACAAGTGACCTTTGACCTTTTTAGAGAGAGGTTTAGCAAAAAAAACACCTCTGGGGTCATTTGGGTGGATTTTCCATATCTCTAGAACCCATCGGTTGATTTTGATGATTGACACCTCTTTTGAACCGTTTGAGCCAATAGAATCGAAGGGGAATTTCCACATACACACACACGTTACCATTGAGAGATGAGAGCTATGCGCACGCAGTTTGCCCAAAGCGAAACCTATCTCATGCTCTGAAATCTGAATACTGAAAACTAGTTTTATTGCTGATGGATTATCAGAATTCATTTCAAAGTGACAGACACATTGGATGAACCTTCAGAAATCATTTCAAAGTGACAGACACATTGGATGAACCTTCAGAAATCATTTCAAAGTGACACAGACACATTGGATGAACCTATGGATCACCTTCAGAAATCATTTCAAAGTGACACAGACACATTGGATGAACCTTCAGAAATCATTTCAAAGTGACAGACACATTGGATGAACTATGGATTAACCTTCAGCGGCGTTTTTATCGTTTTAATGCCATTGAACACAACTTTTGATCAGACAACAACAAAGGTAAGACATATTGCCGTGTTGGCTACCTAATGCTACGTGGTGTGATGTCTTTGTTAGCTTCTCATGTCGCGAGTTTGGATCGGTCAGTAATGATACCAATACCTGTCGAATCTGTGCAAACTCAGCTTGCTAATCGATATCTTGTTTGTGCAGATCCGATAAGTAATAAGGGTATTTTAACGTGAGTTCTGTGCTAAGTGTGTTAGCATTTTTTCGCTCAGGGCTAATTCAGAGCCTTTGTTATTACCCTTATGTTTCCTTTTGCTAAAAAGGTTAATATTGTTGATAGCTGAGTTTTTCCCTTTAAGTGGGTATGACACATTCATAGTTTTAAATGTTAAGAAGCCCTAGGGGCTTGGGGCTTCACAGGTTAATGTGAATGGGCTGTTGAATCCGATTAAACGCAGTAACATTGTAACTCAAATGAACAAAGAACAACCCCATATAGGTTACCTCCAAGAAACGCATCCAAACGATAAAGAGCAGGAAGAACTTCAAAGAATGGGTTTTTGTATTTTTCTCCTCATACAGGACCCAGAAGAGGAGTTGCTATTCTCATCTCAAGCTACACTTTGAGATGAAAGATAAGGAGGGCTCCTTTCTTTTAATAAGGGAAATCCAATGACTCTTGAATGTGCACTCACACCCTGAAGTAGACTGTTCTAGGAAGGAAACCAATGACTCTTGAATGTGCACTTACCTCCTGGAGTAGAATGTTCTAGGAAGGAAACCAATGACTCTTGAATGTGCACTTACCTCCTGAAGTAGGACTGTTCTAGGAAACCAATGACTCTTGAATGTGCACTTACCTACTGAAGTAGACTGTCTAGGAAGGAAACCAATGACTCTTGAATGTGCACTTACCTCCTGGAGTAGACTGTTCTAGGAAGGAAACCAATGACTCGAATGTGCACTTACCCTGGAGTAGACTGTTCTAGGAAGGAAACCAATGACTCTTGAATGTGCACTTACCTCCTGAAGTAGACTGTTCTAGGAAACCAATGACTCTTGAATGTGCACTTACCTCCTGGAGTAGACGTTCTAGGAAGGAAACCAATGACTCTTGAATGTGCACTTACCTCCTGGAGTAGACTGTTCTAGGAAGGAAACCAATGACTCTTGAATGTGCACTTACCTCCTGAAGTAGACTGTTCTAGGAAGGAAACCAATGACTCTTGAATGTGCACTTACCTCCTGAAGTAGACTGTTCTAGGAAGGAAACCAATGACTCTTGAATGTGCACTTACCTCCCGAAGTAGACTGTTCTAGGAAGGAAACCAATGACTCTTGAATGTGCACTTACCTCCTGAAGTAGACTGTTCTAGGAAACCAATGACTCTTGAATGTGCACTTACCTCCTGGAGTAGACTGTTCTAGGAAGGAAACCAATGACTCTTGAATGTGCACTTACCTCCTGGAGTAGACTGTTCTAGGAAGGAAACCAATGACTCTTGAATGTGCACTTACCTCCTGAAGTAGACTGTTCTAGGAAGGAAACCAATGACTCTTGAATGTGCACTTACCTCCTGAAGTAGACTGTTCTAGGAAGGAAACAATGACTCTTGAATGTGCACTTACATCCTGAAGTAGACTGTTCTAGGAAGGAAACCAATGACTCGAATGTGCACTTACACCCTGAAGTAGACTGTTCTAGGAAGGAAACCTGATCTTGAATGTGCACTTACACCCTGAAGTAGACTGTTCTAGGAAGGAAACCAATGACTCTTGAATGTGCACTTACACCCTGAAGTAGACTGTTCTAGGAAACCAATGGTTCAAAATCTCTACATGAGAAAGTGACCAAACTCTTTGAAGATGTTGCTGTGATTGAGTTATGGAGGGACCTGTTTCCTGACAGAAGAGACTCATTGTTCCGCCCCTCACTCTTCATACAGCAGAATAGATCATTTCATAACATTTGGTGAAGATGGAGATAAACACGTGTGGGATTGGATCAATATATATAGATAATAGATTGAAGTACGAACACGCACGCTGAGAACATTGAAATAAAACGGATATTGTTTTGTATCGGAAAAAATAAATAAAAAGCAGCCAGGTCACTGACTCCGAGACGGAGCCAGTCATTATCATCCATACACTTTACACATCAGTGATATGATTGATCACCTGCAGGGGGGGGAACACGCCCTCCCCCCCTCCTCCAGCTGGTAGAACATCGCTGCGTCCAGATCGGATGGCTCCTCCCCCTCAGCGGAGAAACCAAACTGGCACTCTTTATTCAGAGCGGCTGCAAACTGCCGTCTGCTGCACCTGCACACAGAGAGGACTCTTTAAAGTGGAGACACTACATACTGATATACACCTGAACATGAGCAGGAGAGGACTCTTTAAAGTGGAGACACTACATACTGATATACACCTGAACATCAGCAGGAGAGGACTCTTTAAAGTAGAGACACTACATACTGATATACACCTGAACATCAGCAGGAGAGGACTCTTTAAAGTAGAGACACTATATACACCTGAACACAGCAGGAGAGGACTCTTTAAAGTAGAGACACTATATACTATACACCTGAACATCAGCAGGAGAGGACTCTTTAAAGTAGAGACACTACATACTGATATACACCTGAACATCAGCAGGAGAGGACTCTTTAAAGGAGAGACACTACATACTGATATCCACCTGAACATCAGCAGGAGAGGACTCTTTAAAGGAGAGACACTACATACTGATATACACCTGAACATCAGCAGGAGAGGACTCTTTAAAGTAGGGACACTACATACTGATATACACCTGAACATCAGCAGGAGAGGACTCTTTAAAGTAGAGACACTACATACTGATATACACCTGAACATCAGCAGGAGAGGACTCTTTAAAGTAGAGACACTACATACTGATATACACCTGAACATCAGCAGGAGAGGACTCTTTAAAGTAGAGACACTACACTGATATCACCTGAACATCAGCAGGAGAGGACTCTTTAAAGTAGAGACACTACATGATATACACCTGAACATCAGCAGGAGAGGACTCTTTAAAGTAGAGACACTACATACTGATATACACCTGAACATCAGAGGAGAGGACTCTTTAAAGTAGAGACACTACATACTGATATACACCTGAACATCAGCAGGAGAGGACTCTTTAAAGTAGAGACACTACATACTGATATACACCTGAACATCAGCAGGAGAGGACTCTTTAAAGTAGAGACACAGACACTTGGGGTTTGTTTACCGGGATCTGAAGGCGTAGTTCTCGTAGTCCTGGTAATAGGTCAGGGGTGGACCAATCAGGTGACGGTTCAGGAAATGGGTGGAGCTTCTGACCAGAACACACACACACACACACACACACACAACACACACCACACACACACACACACACAACACAAACACACACACACACACACACACACACACACACACACCACACACCACACACACACACACACCACACACACACACACACACACACACACACACACACACACACACACACACACACACACACTTAGAAGGTGCTCTGCTGTGATGGTTCTCAGTCTCAGGTAATGTCTCACTGGAGGCTCCGTAGCGAGGCGGTCTGGGGGGGGGTGGTGATGGTGGGGGGGGGCGTAGGGGTCGTAGGTCATGGCCCCTGCTGAGAGGGGGGGGGGGGCGGGGGTGACCTGTGGGCTGGAAGCGGGGGGGCAGGCTGGAGGGGGGGGGGGGTGGGGGTGACTGTGGGCTGGAAGCGGGGGGCAGGCTGGAGGGGGCGGGGCCTCCGTATGAGGGGGGGGCATCAGAAGCTCTGCCCCCTTCATCCCGCCGCGGGACTTCCTGAAGTAGCGGTGGCGGGGGGGTGGCGCCGGTCCGGTCTACAGGGGGAGGACAGGTGAGTAGACAGGTTAGGAGAGGGGAGACAGGTGAGGAGCAGGAGGACAGGTGAGGAGACAGGTAAGAGGACAGGTGAGGAGGACAGGCGAGGAGCAGGAGGACAGGTGAGGACAGTGAGGAGCAGGAGGACAGGTAGGACAGTGAGGACAGGGGGAGAAGGTGAGGAACAGGAGGACAGGTGAGGAGAGGGAGACAGGTGAGGAACAGGAGGACAGGTGAGGAGAGGGAGACAGGTGAGGAGCAAGGCAGGAGGACAGGTGGAGAGGGGAGACAGGTGAGGAGCAGGGGACAGGTGAGGACAGGTGAGGAGAGGGAGACAGGTGAGGAACAGGAGGACAGGTGAGGACAGGTGAGGAGAGGGGAGACAGGTGAGGAGCAGGAGGACAGGTGAGGACAGGTGAGGAGAGGGGAGACAGGTGAGGAACAGGAGGACAGGTGAGGCAGGTGAGGAGAGGGGAGACAGGTGAAGAGCAGGAGGACAGGTGAGGAGAGGTGAGTGAGGAGCAGAAGGACAGGTGAGGAGCAGGAGGACAGGTGAAGACATTTGAGGAGCAGGAAGAAAGGTGAGGAGCAGGAGGACAAATGGATCTTTTCTTTTTTAGAATGCTTTTCAGCCATAAACCTTGAACAATTGAATTCAATGATTCTTTCTTCTAAACCATCAACGTGTATCTTAGACCCGATTCCAACTCAGCTGTTAAAGGAAGTTTTTCCATTAATTAGCACCTGTTTATTAAATATGATGAATATGTCTTTATTATCGGGCTATGTTCCACAATCATTCAAAGTAGCAGTGATAAAACCTCTTCTTGAAAAGCACAACCTCGATCCAGAGGTTTTAGCCAACTATAGACCTATTTCTAATCTTCCGTTCCTCTCAAAAATGTTCAGTCTGGCTTTAGAACACATCATAGCACAGAGACAGCTCTGGTTAAAGTCACAAATGACCTTCTAATAGCCTCAGACAAAGGACTTGTCTCTATTCTTGTCTTGCTCGATCTCAGTGCTGCATTTGATACTATCGACCATGATATCCTATTGCAAAGACTAGAGCACTTAGTTGGCATAAAGGGAACTGCTTTAGGCTGGTTTAGGTCCTATCTATCTGAACGCTCTCAGTTTGTGTGTCAACGATGACTCTTCCATGCAAACCATGGAGCCATGGAGCGCCACAGGGCTCAGTGCTTGGACCTATTTTGTTCACATTATATATGCTTCCGCTAGGCAATATTATAAGGAATCATTCTGTACAGTTTCATTGTTATGCGGATGATACTCAACTATATTTATCAATCAAGCCTGATGAAATTAATCATCTAAATAAAATTCAAGACTGCCTTAAGGACTTAAAAACGTGGATGACTTTAAACTTTTTGATGTTAAACACGGCCAAAACTGAAGTTATTGTACTCGGCCCAAAGAATCTACGAAACAAATTATCTAAAGATATACTAACTATGGATGGCATTAATTTGGCCTCCAGTGAGACTGTAAGGAATCTTGGTGTTATATTTGATCAGGATTTATCCTTTAACGCCCACATAAAATCTATTTCAAGGACCGCCTACTTCCATCTACGTAACATTGCAAAAATCAGGCATATCTTGCCTCAAAACGATGCAGAGAAACTAGTCCATGCATTTGTTACTTCAAGGCTAGATTATTGTAACTCTCTATTATCAGGGTGTACCAAGAAGTCAGTTAAGTCGCTTCAGCTGATTCAAAATGCTGCAGCACGTGTACTAACCAGAGTTAGGAAAAGGGACCACATTACTCCTGTTCTGGCTGCCTTACACTGGCTCCCTATAGAACATAGGATAGAATTTAAAATTCTTCTTCTCGCCTACAAAGCCCTTAATGGGCAGGCGCCATCTTACCTTAAAGAACTCATTATACCCTACTGTCCTACTAGGGCATTGCGTTCCAAGAATGCAGGGTTGTTGGTTGTTCCTAGAGTCTCTAAAAGTACAATGGGAGCCAGAGCCTTTTCTTATCAAGCTCCACATTTGTGGAATCAGCTTCCAGTTTGTGTTCGGGCGGCAGACACCCTATCCGTTTTTAAGAGTGCGCTTAAGACCTTCCTTTTTGATAAAGCTTATAGTTAGGGCTGATTAGATTCAGCCCCTAGTTTAGCTGCTATAGGCTTAGTTTGTCGGGGGACACTTTACTTCTTCCTTCTCTCTGTCTGTACCTGTGTACTCTCATGTTCCGAATAACCCAGCTTCCCCAAATTCTTTTTGGTGTCTATCTACGCCGGGACCCTGAGTCGTGGCTGATCCTGTTGCTGTGGTCCTGAGTCCTGGATCGCGAGCCCTGGATCTTGAGTCGTGGCTGTGCCTGTTGCTGTGGTCCTGGTCCTGGATCGCGAGCCCTGGATGAGTCGTGGCTGATCCTGTTGCTGTGGTCCTGAGTCCTGGATCGCGAGCCCTGGATCTTGAGTCGTGGCTGTGCCTGTTGCTGTGGTCCTGGATCATAAGTCCTGGATGGATATCCTCGGGGATTCATCTTCTTATTATAGACACATGCATTTCCAAACATTTGGACTACCTATGTTGTAAATGTATTATCTTCTCAATTTACACACGGCATCTATTGCACGTCTGTCCGTCCTGGGAGAGGGATCCCTCCTCTGTTGCTCTCCCTGAGGTTTCTCCCATTTTCCCTTTTAAACTGTGGGTTTTTCTCTGGAAGTTTTTCCTTGTACGATGTGAGGGTCTAAGGACAGAGGGTGTCGTATTGTCTACTGATATTCTGTACAAACTGTGAAGTCCACTGAGACAAATGTAACATTTGTGATATTGGGCTATATAAATAAACATTGATTGATTGATTGATTGATCTCATAAAAAAAAAAAAAAAAATATAATAACTTTTCTTTTTCAATAATTTTTTCTTTTGGTGGTCTAATGGATAGTGAGGTGGGCTGATGATTGGAAGGTTGCGAGTTCAAATCCCGCCTGGAACACCACTACTAGTGTGCCCTTGAGTAAGGCACTTAGCCCTCAGTTACTCCAGGGAGAATGTCCCTGTAATTGGTAAGTCGCTTTGGAATAAGGCGTCAGCTAAATGCCTAAATTGTAAATGATATTTTTGGGAGAATGAACCCCACAGATCCTCCGGTGTGTCTCACTCATTAACAACGCAACACAGAGCAACAAGAACGTTGTCTACAGTAGCCATGAACTCGCATGTATTTTCTTATTTGAGGGGGGGTGGATGCGTGGGCCACCCGAATAGGTTAAGGGGCCTTTGGCTTTTCTTGCCGGGAGGGGGGGGCCCAACGAAGAGAATCAAATTCTGTGGGAAACACTGGATCAGGTGGTCTCAGGTCAGCTGGTCTCAGGTCAGCTGGTCTTAGGTCAACTGGTCTCAGGTCAGCTGGTCTCAGGTCAGCTGGTCTCAGGTCAGGTGGTCTCAGGTCAGCTGGTCTTAGGTCAACTGGTCTCAGGTCAGCTGGTCTCAGGTCAGCTGGTCTCAGGTCAGGTGGTCTCAGGTCAGTTGGTCTCAGGTCAGCTGGTCTCATGTCAGCTGGTCTCATGTCAGCTGGTCTCAGGTGGTCTTATGTCAGCTGGTCTCAGGTCAGCTGGTCTCAGGTCAGTTGGTCTCAGGTCAGTTGGTCTCAGCTGGTCTCAGGTCAGGTGGTCTCAGCTGGTCTCAAGTCAGTTGGTCTCAGGTCAGCTGGTCTCAGGTCAGCTGGTCTCAGGTCAGTTGGTTTCAGGTCAGCTGGTCTCAGGTCAGCTGGTTTCAGGTCAGCTGGTCTCAAGTCAGTTGGTCTCAGGTCAGCTGGTCTCAGGTCAGCTGGTCTCAGGTCAGCTGGTCTCAGGTCAGCTGGTCTCAGGTCAGCTGGTCTCAGCTGGTCTCAGGTCAGTTGGTCTCAGGTCAGCTGGTCTCAGGTCAGCTGGTCTCAGGTCAGCTGGTCTCAGGTCAGGACACTCTTAGCTAACCTTAAACAGCTGAGATATTATATATTATATATAATAGATATTATTATTAGCTATCTAAACATCTGACAGGTAAACTGGTCTCTGGTTGTCTTTCTAAATGTCCGCTCTGTGGACCCTCCCCTTGTGGCAGGAGGTCTGAAAGGGGGCGGGGCTACATTAGGTGTGAAAAGGGGCGGGGCTACATGAGGTGAATAAAGGTGTTTACTTGTCTCCCAGCTCCTCGATGAACACAGTGACCGCTGACGCGTGCGTCCCCACCTCCTGGATGAAGGCGTTGTAGAATTTCCCCTTCAGCTCCAGACGCACCTGAAACCCACACAGCGCTGCGTTCAGGCGCTGCTCTGACTGTCAGTAATCTGAGTGCTCACCAGCTGTAATGATGTGGATCAGTTTTACCTGACACTTGTCTCCCAGGAAGTACTGCCTCCCTGCAAACACCATGTAGTCCGTCTTCTGCATCTCTGAGGACACAGAACGAGTTAGACGCTTTTATCCACGAGTCTTCCAGTAATCTGTTCACTAACGCAGAGACCCCTTCACTTACAGTCCCCTTTAGGTCTTGATTGACAGCTCTGATCTAACGCAGAGACCCCTTCACTTACAGTCCCCTTTAGGTCTTGATTGACAGCTCTGATCTAACGCAGAGACCCCTTCACTTACAGTCCCCTTTAGGTCTTGATTGACAGCTCTGATCTAACGCAGAGACCCCTTCACTTACAGTCCCCTTTAGGTCTTGATTGACAGCTCTGATAATAAGGTGTTACCTTTGCAGGTGTCCTGCCACACGTCAAACTCCATCCAGAGACTTCATCACCTTATAAGGAAGAGACAGCCTGGAGGGGGGCGGGGCTTCTGCAGGTGGCTGACCAATCACAAGCACTCAGGATCATTGTGATATAATATGTCATGATATATAGTGTGTGTGTGTGTGTGTGTGTGTACCTTTGTGTCCTCGGGCACAGCTCGTTTCTCCTCCACAGCTCCACCCGGGTCAGACTCCTCCCTGAGGACAAAACAAACGCACCTGAGCCCAGCATGAAGTCATGGTACAGGTGAGGTGACCTGCTCTGAACAGGAAGGGATCAGTACACTGCATTGTGTGTGTGTGTGTGTACCTGCGGTCCTCAGGTGTGTCGTAGCCGAAGTCAGCGTCGCTGCACACCGACGGGCTGTTTCTATAGCGACGACCTCCGACCCTGAAGGCCTCCATCGCCTGACAGAGCTCCGCCTCCTCAAAGCTGAACACCTGAGTGTAGAGCACCTCGTAGAACAGAGCTACACACACACACACACACACCACACACACACACACACACACACACACACACACACAACACACACACACACACACAGCAGACACACAGCAGTCAAACACACACACAGAAGAGACACACACACACAGCAGACACACATCAGACACACATCAGAAACACACAGCAGACACACAGCAGACAAACACACACACACACAGAAGAGACACACACACACAGCAGACACACAGCAGATACACACACAGCAGACACACACACACACACACACACACAGCAGACAAACACACACACAGAAGAGACACACATACAGCAGACACACAGCACACACACATCAGAAACACACAGCAGACACACACAGCAGACACACACACACACACAGCAGACACACACACACACACACACACACACACACACACACACACACACACACACACACACACACACACAGCAGACACACACACACACACACAGCAGAGACACACAGCAGAGACACACACACCACACACACACACACACACACACACACACACACACACACACACACAGTTTATCACGGAGCCCCTAAGGGACAGGAAATACTAACCCGTCATCCCGCCTTTTATTATTTTTTTACCTTTAATATTTGTATTTTTTGAATGTCCCTTTAGGGGCTCCGTAGTTTATAAAGACATTTTAAATGTTATTTTAATGTCTACTGTAATGTGTTGGTCCCCCCTGCGTCCAGCAGGTGGGGGTAGTGCTGCCAGCTGCCAGCTGCCAGCTGCCATGAAGCTGTGTGAAGAAGACGAGGAGGAACTGCGCATGCGCCACACAGCCTTCAGGGTCAGAATGTCTCTTTAGGACAAGTCTCAGTCCGGTACAGGGTCTCAGTCCGGTACAGGTTCTCATGTCCCGGCTGCTGCTGCTCCGGAGGCCCCTCAGCGGTCTCCGTGCCTCCTCTCTGCCGGATCCTTCGCTCCTGCCGCGGAGCTTCTCCTCCGGGTCCTGGTCCTCCTCCGGGTCTCTCCTCCTCTCAGCTCCGGGTCTCTCCTCCTGGTCCTCCTCCTGGTCTTGGTCTGGGTTCTGGTTCCGGTCCTCCGGGTCTCTCCTCCTCTCAGGTCCGCAGCACCTTCCTGGAGTTCTTCCGGTCTCGCGGACACCAGCTGGTCCCGTCCGCCCCGGTGCGGCCGCGCGGGGACCCGAGCCTGCTGTTTGTTAACGCGGGGATGAACCAGGTGAGAGCATGTACTTATACTGCAGTTACTGTGTACTTAGACTACAGTTCAGAGCCAGCATGTACTTATACTACAGTTCAGAGCCAGCATGTACTTATACTGCAGTTACTGTGTACTTAGACTACAGTTCAGAGCCAGCATGTACTTATACTGCAGTTACTGTGTACTTATACTACAGTTCAGAGACAGCATGTACTTATACTACAGTTACTGTGTACTTATACTACAGTTCTACTTCGACTCAAGTACAAGATCTGAGTACTTCTACTTTTACTCAAGTACAAGATCTGAGTACTTGTACCTGTTTATTATGACCCTCTGCCCCCCCCCCCAGTTTAAGCCCCTCCTCCTGGGCACGGCCCCCCCCCGCAGCATGTTAGCTTCTCTGCGGCGCGCGGCTAACTCTCAGAAGTGTGTGCGAGCGGGGGGGAAACACAACGACCTGCAGGACGTCGGGAGAGACCTCACTCACCTGAGCTTCTTTGAGATGATGGGGAGCTGGAGCTTTGGAGACTACTTCAAGGTACACACACACCCACGCTCATATGCACACACACACACACGCACGCGCACACGCACGCACGCGCACACGCACGCACACGCACACACACACGCACGTGCACACACACGCACGCTCATATGCACACACACACGCACGCACACACACACACACGCACACACACGCACACACACACGCACGCACGCACGCACGCACACACACACACACACGCACGTGCACACACGCACACACACGCACACACACACGCACACACGCACGTGCACACACGCACACACACACGCACACACACCAGATGCACGCACACACGCACACACACACACACTCTGTCTCTCTCTCTGATGAACCTTTCTCTCTCTCTGACAGAGAAGAGAGAAAGGTTCATCAGAGAGAGACAGGTTCATCAGAAGAGACAGGTTCATCAGAGAGAGAAAGGTTCATCAGAGAGAGACAGGTTCATCAGAGAGAGACAGGTTCATCAGAGAGAGACATGTTCATCAGAGAGAGAGACAGGTTCATCAGAGAGAAGAAAGAGAGAAGGTTCATCAGAGAGAGACAGGTTCATCAGAGAGAAAGGTTTCAAGAGAGAAGTTCATCAGAGAGACAGGTTCATCAGAGAGGGACGGTTATCAAGAAGACAGGTTCATCAGAGAGAGCAGGTTCATCAGAGAGAGACAGGTTCATCAGAGAGAGACAGGTTCATCAGAGAGAGACAGGTTCATCAGAGAGAGAAGAGGTTCATCATAGAAAGACAGTTCATCAGAGAGACAGGTTCATCAGCAGAGAGAGACAGAGAGACGTTCATCAGAGAGACAGTTCATCAGAGAGAACGAGAGAAGAGACGGTTCATCAGAGAAGACAGGTTCATCAAGAGACAGGTTCATCAGAGAGTCTCTGATGACCTGTCTCTCTCTCTCTGATGAACCTGTCTCTCTCTGATGACCTGTCTCTCTCCTCTGATTAACCTCTCTCTCTCTGATGAACCTCTCTCTCTGATGAACCTTCTCTCTGATGAACCTGTCTCTCTCTCTCTGATGAACCTGTCTCTCTCTCTCTGATGAACCTGTCTCTCTCTTGATGAACCTGTCTCTCTCTGATGAACCTCTCTCTCTCTCCTGATGAACCTGTCTCTCTCTGATGAACCTGTCTCTCTCTGATCCGCTTCTCTCTCTCTGATGACCTGTCTCTCTCTCTCTGATGAACCTGTCTCTCTCTGATGAACCTCTCTCTCTCTCTCTGATGACCTGTCTCTCTCTCTCTGTGAACCTGTCTCTCTCTCTGATGACCTGTCTCTCTCTCTGATGAACATGTCTCTCTCTCTCTGATGAACCTGTCTCTCTCTCTGATGAACCTGTCTCTCTCTCTGATGAACCTGTCTCTCTCTCTGATGAACCTGTCTCCTCTCTATGAACCTCTCTCTCTCTCTGATGAACCCGCTCTCTCTCTGATGAACCTGTCTGTCTCTCTGTCGGATG